>JAKELH010000232.1:0-116144 GCA_021525015.1 Lactarius pseudohatsudake | reverse complement strand
TCCGAGATGCGGGGCGAGCGGCGGGTACGCGGGCGGCTGGGGTGCAGGCGTTGGAGACCGCTTGGCGAAAGCACGGCCGACTTGACCGCGCATTGGGTGTTGGGCTCTCCGGATGGCTTCCGCTTGCGGTATGGACTTGGAAAGGGGGTTTCTCGGGATTCTAAACGGGGTCCGACTCGGCGCCTCGAGCTCTCGCTGGATGCGTTCGCGACTTGTAGCGCCGTCATCGAAGCCAGGACGGTCGGCGTGGAAGGAAGATTCGGTCGATCGACGGCTTCCAGGACAGGCAAGGAAGTTGTGATATCACGTAAGGGAAGGCGACTTTCCTCTTCCACCTTGAATGATGCAGCAGAATTCACCTTGTCCCCGATTGCACGTGCAGGTTTGCTTGACTCGGCTTGTTCAGTGCTGTCATCGGGGACAGGTCCTGTCACTCTCTCGGCATACTCGAGTTCAGAGGATGAGATAAAAGCTGGTCCCCCAGCTGGACGAGAGAGCTTTGGTTGTCGACCGGGGCCGATGCCTGCGTGGACATCGGAGAGACAATAGTCTCCGTCTGCGAGGGTGTTAAAAACTTTGGAGCCGGTAACTTCGGGGATGTGTTAAACTCATAGGTCGATTCAATCGGGGATGAACTCACCTTCTCTACTGGAGGTGGAGGTGGTGGCGGCGGCGTAAAAGGGTCATTCCCTTTTGCCAGTGACGTTTCCACGTCGGTCAAGCTCCAGTTTGACCGACGCCAGTTGTTGGTTAGGGAAGCAGGAGAGTCGCACTGACGCCCAAAGAATCGCTGATGCACGCTCTTCGGCGTGAATGGAGTATGCGGCAATGAGGGAGGGGTCGCCAAATACTCACGCAAGCGAGGCTCCCATGTTAACGTCCTCACACGCGCTGCCGGTGGGCGGTATTTTTCGGCAAGGGGTTCTCTCAAGAAATGGCCTGGGCGGACTTTAATCTCCTTGCGCATGCTGCAAAGACCGCCGCGTTAGAATCAGGGCAGAAAAAATGAAAGTGGGCGACGTACCTTCCGTCGGCCCTCTGGCTCGCGGGCACCATCATTTTACCCTCAGGCGTTAAAACCATCCCTGCGAGAGCAACATCAGCGGAACCAACGCTGCCCGCGGCTACGGCACGGTCTGGCTCTGGTCGTTCGAGTGACGAGCTCCCGGGGAGGAATCCAGGCGCGAGAACCTGCTTCTCAAATACTCCACCTCCATCTTCGTCATGCTGCATGGGGCTCTTCCAAAACGCACAGGTTCCGTCTACCTTTGCCGGGTCAGGTGGCGCGCAGAGTCCCCGAGGTGACACCGCGCGGAGCGAACTTGGATACCGTCCGACTTGTATCGCCTGCGTCCGCTGTAGGATCTTTCTGACGAGGACGAACGAAGTCCATTGGCTTGGCTTTCGTCGGGTTCTGGATTGGAGGTGGTGCTATTGTTGTTCGTAATGGAGCCGTGATCGAGGGAGGGGTCGGATATCGCATCAGGGGGTTTGGTCTCATGGTCTTCGGCAAGAGGCGCAGAAAGAGGGATTGGAGTGGAAACTGATTTGTTCGCGTTATACAAATCTCGCATTGAAATAGTAACGAATGACGGCGTGGAGCCACGGTTTAGAGATGCTGCGACCTCATCGGTGCCCGATAAATCTGAATTAGGGAGGCTGACACCTGTGTAATTAGAGCTCTTTGCGGCCTTTGTAACGATAGATGACGCCGTAGGGTGAAAAAGGTGGCGTTCAACAGGAGTTCTAAGGACATCCGAAGATCGTGCGTGCTTGGAGAGCTCTGTAGCACTGGCAAGAGGGCGCGAACAAGCGTCCGTGCTAGGTCCATGTGCAGGAAGAGTGGGTTCAAAACGTGTGTCCGTTTTGCTGGCGGAAAGAGGGTAGGCGGGTTGCCCAAGCGGTACCAAAGCGGGCTCTGGAGGAGCCGAGGTTTCCCGAGAGCGAGGGGGAGTGATCAACGCGACGCTAGAAGAATTTTCAAACCAGAAATTAGCCTCTTTCGATGCGATGAGATCGAGGCCTTCTGAGGTACTAAGTATGCTGTCGGCTAAAATTCTGAGTGGGACGCGCTGGGAGATATTGGCCGCCGTTGTTGGAGCTGGGTCCGAGGTAACGCTGTTGTCCATCCAATACTTGTGGACACAAATGAGGACGTCCTGGAGGAAGGAGGAAAGGGCGGCTTTCGGAGTATAATGCCAGCAGATAAAGAGTGCAGTACAGAAGCGTTCAATGAGCGTAGAGAGAGAGCGGCGAGAGAGAAAGGTAGCGGCGAAGAGAAATGAGAGAGCCATAACCACCATAGCTTCTACAAGCTGGTACAGAAGTTGGGCGCATATAATCAACCAGATAGATGTTTGAGGATAATTCAACCCTAGCTTTTCTGTGAACGACATGTAGGCAAGCACATCCGAGTCGGCTTCGTAGTTGGGAGTGGAAAAGGCCAAGTATTGCGAAGACTCGCCGGAATCACTACTGTCTCTCGAGTAGCTGTTGTCTAGTAGCAAGGGTCTTTCTGAAGAAGGGACAAATGCTCGCTCAGGCGCATAAGTTGCTGATAGAAAATTGAACCTTGGGAGGTAGAGGGCTCTGTGCAAGCTAGAAGGCAGAAACGGTATGCCAATAGCAATAATAAAGGCAAGAATGAAGGGTAACATGGCGAGTTGATGATGGGAGAACCTGAAAGAGCGGTGTAAGTCAGCCGCGAATACAAACTTTGTTTGGCTTAGACCAAACAACGGGGACGCGTCTCGGTCCCGTGGCACGTGCCCGGTCTTATTGTCAAGAACAACAAAAACACAAGGACCCATACACGTACATAGGCTTCCTTTCGGTTGTTATTGATGACTTTCAACGAGAATGCTGATGGCAACATCCTTGTTCTTGTGCCAGCTGGAAGTTGACTCTATTGTTCTATTTTCATGCAGTAGCGCCTTCTTGGCGACGGCTCGGAGTGTCGCTGGCTCGTATAAGTACCGGAGTTGCTTTCACTGGCTTCCACAGCCTCTCTTCCTGTGTTTCCCGGCTTGTGGCGTCGTGGATCGACCTCACAACTGTCCTACCTTCCTCTCTCTTAAGTTCCTCTATTTCTGCTTGCTCCTCTCTACGACCAACTGCAATCACTACTAGGTGTGTTTTACACCATACTGCTCCGCCGCCCTCTTACAATTGTGTTCCTTCGTCACGACTGCAGATACGAATCCTATATTACCATTAATCAACATTATGTATCACGACCAACAAGACGCTAGCACCTCCGCTCTTCTGAGGCCCCTCAGCATCGACGTTGCTACTCTGGGTCAACCAGATGCTGACCCCAGGTCATTTTCAAACGAAGAAGCCTATCGCCACCGGGACGAAGACCAAGGCGTCGGCACCTTTCAGGTTCCTGTACCAGGCGGAGCGTCGATCTTGATGAAAGACTCTGCCGGAACTTCTATGACCTTGAACCTAGGTATCGACCCGAGCTCTGGGACACCCATTCTGTCTGGACGGGCAATCGATGCCCATGGATGTGTTCTCGATGTCCATCCCTGTAGTTGCAACGATCCGGTTTCCCTACGCCATAACTTCCCAGGAACCCCCGAGCATTCCCGTGGTGGAGCGCATCTCCGAGATCACGGTCACTTGTACCCATCTCCAAAGTCACCATTTGGCGCGCATCGGCGACCAGCAACCACCCTGACGCCCCTGGTCGTGGTGCAGACACTAATGACGGCCTCACCCTCGCCCTTTCATCCCGAACTTCAGCGCGGCGAATCCTCGGCGCCAGTTCCAGAGACGTCCGTTGAGGCTCTGAAAAGCCCCTTCACTCCGACTCCTGCTTCTATGCTGCAGCGTTCTCAGAGCCCTGGAAGCGACACCCACGACACGTTTTACACCCCCCCACTGGGCCCCGAAGACACCTCAAACCCTTCCAATACGATCCCGCCTCTTTCGTCCTCGCCCAATCCGCCATCGCTTTCTCGCAAAGTGAGGCTGAACACTATCCCTGAGCAAATCCTATTTGGTTCCGATTCGGGTTCTCCACTCGTTCAGTCGCCCACGTCTGACGGTGGATGTTCGGATATCTCGCGGCCTAGTGCCCTCGGTCCTCTGCCCTCACTTCCCAGTTCTCCCGCTTACACTGCATCGGAGCGCAGCACCCAGACTGTGGTCCCGCACTCTCATCCCGCGCGCGATGTTCAACTAGACCTCGAAGAGCAGCTGGACGCAGAGTCCCCTACTAATGGTCCTCTTCTGCATGGTAACGCATTCTCCCAAGGAAGTAGGGCATATACTGCAGATTCAGACCTCCTTGGTCCTGAGGAATGTCTCATCCATCCCGCCACTGTCGTCACCCTGGGTCATGACGGACTTACAATAGCTGACGTTCACCCCGTCAGTCGCCGGGGGAGCGTGGTCGATTCAGCCTCAGATCTATACACCGATCGCGTTATTGCAGCTCCAGTACCATCAATGCCCATAGCCATTGAACTAGACGGTCACGAATTACGGTATAACTTGGCGACGCAGCCCTGTTTCGATCCCACAGAGGTATACATTCGTTTCCCGAACATTGTTACCCTAACTAACGGACACCTATAGGAACCCACGAACCCACCCGTAAGACGCTCAGGTAATTTCGAAGGGAAATGGGTCGCGAATACACCAGGACAGGATGGCGCTCACACTCGACCTCTCTCTTGAAGGGCTTGGCATGCAAAACCTGTCTCTATCCGTACCTCCCCGCGTCCCCTCGTCGAACCGAGCTCCCACACCAGACGTTCGACAGACACCTGCCCGACTCTGGGAACAACCCGTGGCTGTAGAAAGAGCGGATCATTGGGAGGTCGCAAGCGAGTCGTCGCACTCCATTGGGACAATTGGGAGCGGCCCGTCTACCGCACCACCATTAAGCGATCTCCCGCTGACGCCGATCCCGAGCTTCTCCACACGCCTACGGGTCACGGCATGCCCATCACCGGCGCATCGGAGCGCCCATCCCCGCACACTTCCGCATTTCTCAGCGAGCGGCGGCACCCCCAGTCCAAGCTCCCGGGCCCGCTCGACAGTAGCCCGATCGTCGAGCTGCTCGCGCACGGCGAGAGCCACGTAAGCATGATCCGTAGCGTACGTATCTCCGCGCCACCCGCAATCCGCTTCGTGCACGGAACGCTGACCCCGCACACGAACAGTCCATGCGCAAAATCGCCCGCGAATGGCAGAACATCACCGTGATGCCCGACGGTGTCGCGCTGAGCGTCCTCGACGACGACCTTGCGATGCTCTACCACGCGCTCTCGGATCTCGTGCCCGTCATCACGCGCACGTGGCCCCTGGTACGCCAGCCCTCGCTTAATACCGAGGGCGGGCAGCCGCTCCCGGCAGAGTTCCAGCTGCACCTGCAGCACATGAGCGACGCGGAGCGCAAGTGGTACCTCAAGCAACACGAGGTTCACTACCTCTCTCCAACGGTAGGCGCCCTCCTCCCTTCGGTTATTGTTTTTTTTGGCTGACCACGCATGGATACAGGAACCTGTCACGCCTTGCGCTTCTTGCACAGCGTGTACGCGAAGACCCGGACGCCGCGTACAGGGGCAACGTCCACGAACGCATCTCGCAGTTCGTGGCCAAGTTTGAGGATATCGCCCTGCGTCTCAAGGTACGCATAATACCTCCTTTCTTCTGATGTTGCATACTTAAACGCGCTCCTTCAGCTCGCTTACCATATCCGGATCGAACAAAAGTACCGCGTGCGCGTGCGTCATACTGCGCGGCGTGCCGTCGCTTCGCGGCAGAGCAGGTGCAGCGCACGAATACAACAAGGGCCGTCTCGTCAAGTCCGGGGAGAATCGAAGAGATCAAGCGCACGCTACTCGCCTTATGCGACCCTCGGCCATACCCTTTCTGATGACTCAGAAGATACCACGATATATTTACGATACTCACGACGTAGTCTCTTGAGTTTGTGTGCCACGCAAACCGCAATCATTGTAGCATAGCTATTGCATATCCTTAGTCGAAACAAACTGACAGTGCACTAATTATCGGAAAACGCTCATGAGTCGCAAGACAGCCCGTCAGGCGTGTCGACCTTGTGTCGACGCACAACGAATGGAAGAATATCGAAAAGAGGGATCATCCTCCAATTTGAAGCCGATAGACGATAGTCTAAGTGAGTGTGACTCTCCAGGGTACAAGTCGTGGGTCGGTACTAGTTTCCGAGAGCCACGACTCACACCCACTGGCAGAAGTCAACTCAAATGGACAGTTACCCACTAGTGAGCATGACGGAGTATTCCAATTCTCGAGTTCAGTGAGTTACGAACGCCATTCCAATGCGAAGGAGGCACACAATACCCCATACCAGTCGAACGAACGATATTGAGGGTACACTCAGCACCTCACACGTGTAGTTGTGTAAGAGTCTAATAGCCCTCGCGTGGAAACGACGATTTCAGACTCCATCGCCAGGGTAGAACGATCATTACAACGAATTATATTTGTAGAAAGTGGTACAGTAGTATGTTTACGACGCCGACAGGAACAACCGGGTCACAAAAGGGGCGTGTACATGTAACAAAAAGAGTGGGAATGAATAGAGAGATTATCACGAAACACAGAGAGAGCGAAGTAGGAGACCCAATTAGATGCCCGAGGTTTGGGAGTGACTGCCGTCGATATCTGGGACAAACGGCCGGTAGTGGCAAGAGTGTTCTTGAATACATCATGGGATTGCCGCCGGACATGGTCGTACGATTTGTGGTCCTTGTCGCCGTACGGCTTGTAATCCTTGTTGTCGTACGACTTGTGATCCTTCCCGTCGTAGTCCGCCTTGGCGGTCCTTGTCGCCCTCCGACTTGTGGTCCTTGGCGGTCGTTTGGCACGTAGTTCTTGCCCTTGTCGTTGTCCGACTTGTGATCCTTATTGTCGTCTGGCTTGTGGTCATTGTTGACGTCCGACTTGAAGTCCTGCCCCTTGTCGTTGTCCGACTTGTGTCCTGGCCGTTGTCCGACTTGTGATCCTGGTTGTCGTCCGACTTGTAGTCCTTGTTGTCGTTCGGCTTGACCTCCTTCGCCTTGTCGTCGTCTGACTTGTGGTCCTTATTGTCATCCGACTTGACGGTCCTTCGCCTTGTCGTCGTCCGACTTGTAGTCCTTGTTGTCGTTTGGCTTGACCTCCTTCGCCTTGTCGTCGTCCGACTTATGATCCTTATTGTCATCCGACTTGACGTCCTTCGCCTTGTCGTCGTCCGACTTATGTTCGTCAGACTTGAAGTCCTTCCCCTTATTGTCGTCGGACTTGTGATCCATATCGTTAGACTTGGGATCCTTGTATTCGTCAGACTTGGGATCCTTTCCCATGTCGCTCGACGGGTCGGGATACTTCTTATCTTCAGGGTAAGGCTGAGGCTTCTCCTCGAAGTACTTCACGTCCTCGGGGGAAGGTGTAGGATACGGCTTCTCTTCGGGGTACTTCTTCTCCTCGCTGGCGGGATACGGCTGGTTCGCCTCAGGATACTGCTTGTTCTCCTCAGGGTTAGGATACGGCTTATCCTCGCCGAGAGCGTACGCCCTGTACTTGTGGTCATAAGGCTTGGAATAAGGTCTGTCCTGAGAGTACTTGTGATGAGGCGAGTAAGAGTGAGGGTAGTATTTGCCCGGGTGGCGGGACTTCGGTTCGTCATAGTAGTCAGGTTGCGGCCCCATAGGTACCGCGGCCGCGGCGATGACCAGACCGGCGATGACGTAGACGAGCAAAGCAGAAAAAACGCGAAAGCATGATGGAAAGCAAGACTAGCAATGAGAAGAAAGTGGGAGAACCGTTGCAGGAGAACCGCTGGGGACTGATGAACCGGAGCGGTTGAACGCCTACTTTTATACGCTCTCGACGTTCGGATTCCTGTACCCATTTGGGCGCAACGAAACACGAGACGTCAGCCAAGATTCCAAAGTGAAACACAGTAAAGCAAGGTGAAAGTATGGCGCGACTGGCGCGACTAGCGCACGCCATATTTTATTGTCAACATTCCAGTCAGTATTCTAGTTCAAGTTGATCGAGATCCAGTCACGCCATTAGAATCTGTTGCCAGGTAGCTCTCGTACAGTAATAGAATCGAGGCGAGGTCGTCGCGAGCGGTTCCCCGGGGAAATTCGACGTAGGGCCAGGTAAGCATCACTATGTCAATTACCGAGCGCGGTGGGCGGGAAAAACTTCGGGGAAAAAGTACGCTCTTTGGTGATAAGTGCACGTGAGAAGAGTCACGTGCCGCCTCGTCCGTAGAACGGCAATAGTTCTAGCTTTTCAAGTGTGTTCCGGTGTCAGGTCCCAGACATTTTCTACGTCACCCATCCACCAGCACTACCTGGTACTAGTCGACGTCGCATTCGACACCTACGATCGTTAATCGTCAGAACCGCATTCGGCGCTCGCGGCGTTTATCGGGTCACACCTTCGCCCCCGAACTCCACTCCTACACCGTTTCGACCAAGTGTTGGTCAGAGCTCGCATTCGTAACTCACGACCATCAGGTCGTCGTCCGCCTCACTCCACTGAATGCCCTCATACCCGCTTCCTTCCAAACTAGTCAGCACTAGCCTCCGGTAGATGCGATAGAGATGAGAGGGACGCGATAGCCGGGGTTGAAGGCATGGAGCGCCAAACGGGGAAGCGAAGGTGCCGCATTCAGGAGGCGATGACGACGAGCGACAAGTAAGATGATGCGGGGGGGCAAGGAGAGGGCTAGCGGGCGATGATAGCCAAGCTGCAGGGGGGGCAAAGGACCAAGTAGTGAGCGAAGGACCTAGCAACGAGAGTGAGGAGGCAGTGGAGAGGCGAGGGTGAGGGGGGGCAGAGATGAAGCCGAGTGTAAGCTAGAGCACAGGACAAGACCGTTGAAGCTAAGGTAAGCTGTAAGTGAAAGGCGGGAGGAAGGGAGTGTCGACAAGAGTGAAGAAGAAGCAGAGGAAAGGAGTGCGAAAAGTGCGAGCAACGAAGTCCAACTCTAGCTTACGAAGCGAGCACGAGCATCGAACTATGTGAGCTAGGAAAAGAGGTGAGTTCGAGTTAGCGGCGAGCAGGCGACAAGCCAAGTTACGGTGTGCGAGAGGCTGGGATGGGAGTGAGGGCACGATATGTTGTGAGGTCTCAAAGAGCTGCAGCGTATCCTAAGGGTCCGATGGACGATAACAAGCAAGGCGAAGGAGCAAGGGCACAGAGGTCAGCTGCGGCGTGGGAGAGGCGAGTGCGAGGAACGGGCATCGCACAAGCAGACACCAACTGCCAACCGGGAAGTCGAGATAGGCACTGGCAGGTTTTTCACGAGGACGGCCTCGCCTGGCGCATCAGGGATTATAAATGGCCGAGTGATGTTCCACTTGACTGTCCGCTTCCACCTCCTGTAATGTGCGTAGGACCACACCCAGAGAGGGCCTCACCACTCCCCTGTCGTCAAGCGAAGTCGCGAAGTCACTGCGCAAGAGGTCTTATAAGAGTCAGTGCAACCACGGAACCATGGGAACCACCCGTGGCGGTGGAAAGGGTGGGTGCAGGTCACTGGGAGGTCGTAAGCGTAGTCGTCGCAGTCCGTCCTGCCAGTGACACTTAGTGTGAGCTTTCCGAGCTTCTTCCGAGCGCGCCACTTCCGGCACTGGTGTGCCGGAACAGCCATCCCCGCGCGCTTCTGCGCCCCTCAGCGAGGCGGTACTCTCGGCCCAAGCTCCCGGGCCTGGTGGACCAACCCTCGAGCGGCTCGCACAAGGGCAACACCACTGGCACGCGTTTCCGGGCCACTACATCATCCCTTCCTCTGTCCCAACACGGGGCGCTGACCCGCACACGAGCATGCCCTGCGCAGCCTCGAACAGCAGAACGTCACGGCAATGCCCGACGGTTGTGCTGCACGTCATCGACGACGCCTGTGCGACGCTCTACTATGTGCGTGCGGATCTTACGCTCGCCATCACACTCGAGTCCGCCCCCGCAGCAGAGTTTCAGCTGCAACTGTAGCGCATGAGCGATGCGGAGCGCAAAGTGGTACCTCAAGCAACATGGGTTCACTATCTCCGTTGCATTCGCTTTTTTCGTCACTCTTCCCCCCTCCTTTCGTATATATACCTCCGACGCCGCGCACGTTGCGTCAAGCGTTGCGTGCTCAAATGCGCTCCCACACGCAGAGCATGTCAATGCACAAGGAGTGGTAAGAATATTGAAAGGACGTTCCCAATGTCCCCACCTTGAAGCCCAGACGGTAGTCTGAGTATGTGTACGACTACCTGGACTGGTCGTTGTGCGCCCCTCTACTAGTTCCAGAGAGCCATGAATATGATACGACCCACCCAGAGCTCGCGGCTCAGACTGGAATGGACCACCCAATTCTCGATTTCGCCCTTATTCTGTAATAAGTTATGAGTGCTATCCCGCGCGAAAGCGACTCACAAATATACTAATCAGACAACGATACAGATCACACCGAGGGTACACCCGTGCCTGCGCGCACGAACCAGAGTTGTGCATGAATCCAACTGAAGATATTAACCCTCATGTCTAAACGACGATTCAAACTCCAAGCGAAATCTAAATCTGAAATAGAAGATTATGACGAATTATATTTGTAGAAAAGTATGGTACGATAGGAACACTCGCGTTACAAAGGCGCGCGCGCGCGTACAAAAGAGTGGCAATGAATAGAGAGAATTGTCCTCATCACGAAGCACAGAGAGTGTGAAGTAGGATCAGAGATTGATGTTCGTGCAGCCAACGGCAATGGCGCCATACTGGTGTTGTCGAGTTGTTCAGCAAAAAGGACGGAAGAGGGAGAATAATAATACGCACAAACTCGGCATTGTCGCAGCACACGGTTTGCGCGGTGCAGGCCTTTCCACCAGCCAAATAAGATACGTAAGGGGAGCAATTTGTATGGGTATTGCCGGTAATATCTATCATGGATAAAATACCCCTTGCGTGCTTGACCTAAAGAAGTAAATCAGCAACATATTGATAGAGCTGATCGTGTCTTACGCTATCGATCGAGTCGCAGCAGTGCTGGTCTTCCACTGCACACTGGCCAGACTTGCGATCCTTGCCGTCTGACTTGCGATTCTTGTAGTCGTTCGACTTGCGAGTCTTTCCCTTGTCGTCGCTCGACGGATCGGGATACTTCTTGTCTTCAGAGTGAGGCTTATTGTCCCTAGGGTACTTCTTCTCGGGATACTTCTTCTCCTCAGGATATGGCTTAGAATACGGCTTATCCTCGCCGAGAGCGTACGCCTTGTACGTGTGATCATAAGGCTTGGAGTAAGGCTTATCTTGAGGGTACTTGTGATGAGGCGAGTAAGATTGAGCGCCGTAGGCGCCAGGGGGGTGGGACTTCGGTTCGTCGTTGTAGTCAGCTGGCTGTCCCATAGGTTTCGCCGCCGCGGAGATGACCAGACCGGCGACAACGTAGACGAGCAAGGCAGAGAAACGGGACAGCATGATGGAAAGCAAGACTAGCAATGAGAGGTTGGCGAACGAACAGTAGGAGAACCGCTGGGCACTGATGAACTGGAGCGGTTGAACGCCCACTTTTATACGTTTTGACGTTCAAATTCCTTTCCCCATCTTTGGCGCTATGAAACACGAGACGTTAGCCAAGATTCCAAAGTGAAACACAGTGAAGTCGTCAGCGTGAACAAGATGAATCGCCATGAGAGAATTAAGAGAATCATGCCCCCAGAAAGGAAAGGTGCCAAAAAGTCGCCGTGAGGCGGGGTACTCTACTACTCCCGCCGACTGGCATTTAAACTCAGACATTAGTACTTTTATAGTAAGTCAGCAACCGTCCTTTTTTTTGACTAGCAAAAGATTTATTCAAGAATTTAGCTAATAAATTACAAGATCTCTTTGTCTAAGTCACTCGGAAGGCGCAAAAGTGGGGTGGGCAGTGGGGTACGGCGCGCAAGCGGGATGACAGCGGCGTGAAGTAGCATGCGGACGGGCGGGGCGCGTAACGGGGGCGCTGAAAGCACCTCCCCCTCTATACCCAAAGGGGAGGGGCGAACTCTGCCCGTTTGCGCGCAAAGGGGGGACGCAGAAGCGGGAGGATCTACCTTTTCTGCACTATTTGCGAAAGCGCGGAAAGAACGGCGTAGGGACGCAGTGCGACGAACGAGCGAGGGATGAGCCGATTGTGGAGCGTGAGTGGCGCCGAGACGCATACACAAGTGAGGGATAGGGATGCGGGCGACCCTCAGGAGAGTGGGCACGACAGGACTGGGTAAGCTGAGGGTGTGGGACGTCGAGGGGGGAGGCGGAGGAGCCACGGCGGGAGAGGTAAGTGCGCGGGCGCAAGGCGAGCGTGATGAGTGAGTGCCGGGAATGAGGGGCAGAGGTGGCTAGCGAGAGGGTCAGAACAACGAAGGCGATCTGCGACACGCGAGAACAGAGGGGGGTGACAGAAGACGCCGAGAGAAGGTAGCGCTCTCACCCGCGGTTTTTGGGCCCAGGATGTGAGCGGCGAGACTGTTGAGGGACGTCGAGTGGCATCAAGCTGGGTGGCCGGGGAACCGCGTTCGCCACCTAGCACATGTCGTCTCGGCTATGACCCGCCTGTACTAATGACCGGTGGGAGCGACAAGGGTGCCTAGACGAGGGAGAAAGAAGGAGGCAAAGCTGCAGCACTTGAGAGGCGGTGATGATGTCGGAAGCGACGACCGACGAGTATGAGGATGGAGACGACAGGTGAGAAGGGGAGAACCCAAAGAGGAGATGAGAAGAGGTGTTCAACGGGGGTCTGTAACAAGGTCATCAGGAAAAACCTACTTTGCTAATTTGAGATAATTTGAGATAATTGAGACTAGCGAACGCTAGCTGTCACTAAGATGTCAATAATTCTTGCCCAATATGGAAATTATCTCAAATTATCTCTCGCTAGCGCGGGAGGTTTTTCCTGATGGTCTGTGACATCCACTGTGTGCCACCCGTGGCGGCAGAAAGGTCGGATCACTGGGAGATTGCAAGGAGTCGCCCGAGTCGCAGTCCGTCGTGACATTAGAAGCAGACCACACCACTCCGGTCGACGCCGATCCCCGAACTTCTCCATACGCCGAGTCACAGCACCTATTACTGGCGCCAGCGTGCTGAATCGCCCATCCCTTGGCCTATCCCCACATGCTTCTGCAATTACGGCGGCACCCTCGACCTAAGGTCCCGGGCTTGATAGCGGGTCGATCCTCGAGCGCCACGCGCACGGCGAGGTCGATGTGAGCACGATACATCGTGTACGTTTTTTTCGCGCCAATCCCCCTTACCCGGGCCGGCAGCAGCAGAACATCACGTGCTTGACTGTGTCGAAACAGTTCACCACTTTACTACGGTGCTCGCGGGTCTCGCAGCCGTCATGCCACTCACAAAACATCGGAACGGCAGCCGTCGCTTGGCACCGCGGGTGGGCAGCCCCTGATGCCACCGCCACAATGCCTCGTTCGCCCGCGCCGCGCACGAGTCGTGCCTTGAGCCGTGCTCGGGGTCTGCGAAATGTGCTCGAACACGTGCTCACAGCTATATCTGCCGAGCGACTAGGTCATATACAGGGTGGTGAAACTGAGTTTGAAGCTGCAGGCGGGACGTGATGAAAGAAGGACCGTACACGTTACCGTAACGCGTATAATGAAGAATCCGCTGAGGGCGTGTAGACACTGCACCCCCGGCTAGTGGACGAGGCCGCACCGCCGCGAACTTGAAACCCGTGCGACGTGCCCGTGCGCAAGGAGTGACGCTGCTGGTACTGTGCTAAACTTCTGGGGTACGCACTGGGGATTGAGGCACTGGCAACGCCGACTGTGCGCTGCAACGTTCGGGTGGGGTACGAATGGTTTCTAGAGTATAGTGGAGTGTATGCAAGAATGTGTCAGTGGACCGGTGCATGTACGGATGTTGGGCTAGGAAGTCATAGACTGGGGTCGATAGGGAACAATTCTTACGATACCATAGCCGTAATTCGCCACACAAAAGCGTGTTTATACACGAGTGGATACACATCTTCAGTCGGAAGACGATACGGGTCCACGAAGGATGCGCCCGCCACTTGACCCCGGGCTGCCCGACACCTGCATGTTCGATCCAGAGTTGTGTGTCAGTCCAATCGGATATCTCACATCAAAATGACGATTCGGATATTCAGACTCCAAGCGAAATCTAAATCCCAAAGCGCCAGCCTGAGACCGGGTAGAAGATTATGACGAATTAGATTTGTAGAAAAGTATGATACGATAGGAACAACTGCGTTACAAAGGCGCGCGCGTGTGTACAAAAGAGTGGCAATGAATAGAGAGAATTGTCCTCATCACGAAGTACAGAGTGTGAAGTAGGAAACCCGATTAGAGATTGAAGTTCGTGCAGCCAACGGCAAGGAGGCCATACTAGCGTCGTCGAGTTATTCAGCAAAGGACAGAAAGAAGAGAATAATAATACGCACAAACTTGGCGTTCTTGCAGCACACGGTTTGCGCGGTGCAGGATTTTCCACCAGTAGTAGAAGAATAAGGGGAGCAGTTTGTATGGGTATTGCCGGTAATCATCTCCGACACAGGGAGGAATGAGAATAGACCCAAGTCTCTTGCTTCCGAGACCTAAAAAGGCAGGTTAGCGACATATTGACTGAGCTGATCATGTCTTACGTCGACCGAGTTGCAGCATTTCTGGTGTTCCACTGCGCACTCGCCAGACTGGTGGTCCCTGTCGTCGTAGTCCGACTGGTGGTCCTCGTCGTCGTAGTCCGACTTGCGGTCATTGTCGCCGTCCGACTTGCGATCCTTGTCGTTGTCCGACTTGCGATCCTTGTCGTTGTCCGACTTGTGATCCTTGTCGTTGTCCGACTTGTGATCCTTGTCGTTGTCCAACTTGTGATCCTTGTCGTTGTCCAACTTGTGATCCTTGTCGTTGTCCGACTTGTGATCCTTGTCGCCGTCCGACATGCGATTCTTGTAGTCGTCCAGCTTGTGGTCCTTGTCGTCGTCCGACTTGCGGTCCTTTCCTTTGTCGTCGCTTGACTTGTTGGGGTACACCTTGTTTTCGGGGTAAGGCTGAGACGGCTTCTCCTGAGGGTACTTCCTGTCTTCGTACTTCTTCTCCTCAGGATACTTCTTCTCCTCGTACTTCTTCTCCTCGGGGTACTTCTTCTCCTCGTACTTCTTCTCCTCAGGGTACTTCTTCTCCTCAGGATACTTCTTCTCTTCGTACTTCTTCTCCTCGGGATACTTCTTCTCCTCAGGGTACTTCTTGTCTTCGTACTTCTTCTCCTCAGGATACTTCTTCTCCTCGGGGTACTTCTTCTCCTCGTACTTCTTCGCCTCGGGGTACTTCTTCTCCTCAGGATTCTTCTTCTCTTCGTACTTCTTCTCCTCAGGGTACTTCTTCTCCTCGGGGTACTTCTTCTCCTCGTACTTCTTCGCCTCGGGGTACTTCTTCTCCTCAGGATACTTCTTCTCTTCGTACTTCTTCTCCTCAGGGTACTTCTTCTCCCCAGGATACTTCTTCTCTTCGTACTTCTTCTCCTCAGGGTACTTCTTCTCCTCGGGGTACTTCTTCTCCTCGTACTTCTTCTCCTCGGGATACTTCTTCTCCTCAGGGTACTTCTTGTCTTCGTACTTCTTCTCCTCAGGATACTGCTTCTTCTCCTCAGAGTAAGGCTTGGGATAGTACGGCTTATCCTCGCGGAGAGCGTACGCCTTGTACGTGTGATCATAAGGCTTGGAATAAGGTTTCTCTTGGTACTTGTGATGAGGGGAGTAAGAATGAGGGTAGTACGGGGCCGGGCGGGACTTCGGTTCGTCATTGTAGTCAGGTGGCGGTCCCATAGGTGTCGCGGCCGCGGAGATGACCAGACCGGCGACGACGTAGATGAGCAAGGCAGAGAAACGGGAAAGCATGATGGAAAGCAAGACTAGCAATGAGAATGAAGTTGGAGAACCGTAGGAGAACCGCTGGGCACTGCTGAACTCGAGACCTTGGACGCCTACTTTTATACGCTCTCGACGCTCACATTCCTGTCCCCATCTTGGGCGAGACGAAACGCGAGAGGTTGGCCAGGATTCCAAAGTAAAACGCAGTGAAGAGATAAGGTGATTATTTCCTCTGAAACGTGAATAAAGATCGTCGAATCCAGCCGCTCGTCCCGAGAAGGGGAAGAAAGAGCGATAAATCTGGACGGCATTCAAACCCACGAGATCTGGCCTGCCCTATTTCATCGAGTCGCTTTCGGATTCGGAATTTATTGCCCTTCTCTGATACCGAAGATCAAACGCGTCGACGGCGAAGATCCTAGGTTCGAATTCCAGCATGTCGTCCAAGAGCGCCGGACGTCGGATGGGACAAAGGAGGGCTCTGTGGGACCTTCGAAAAGGTACGAGAAGCACCAAAGTGATCAGCGCTCAGAAATGGTCAAGCTCGGTATTGTGCGCGCTCGTACAGTGTGGGCTACGAACAGACCACAAACATGTGACAAGCAAGGTGACAAGAACGCGTAGTACATATTCACCTTTTCGAATTCACGATCTCCACTGGCCTGGAAAGTTCGAGAGATACAAGGGAGACCATTGACGCTGTGTGGACGTCAGTTCCACCCTCCAGAGGGTGACTTTTCCACGATTCCGACATGAAGTCTAAACGCGATCTGATCAAGGATCTGATGCAGATCTGATGCTCCGACGGTCTGTCTACGGAACCCTACGCGTGAAAATTTATGTGTTGTAACGCACAAAAACTCAATTACTGTAAGATCAGTGATAGTTCATCTACTGTATGCACGCGGTGAGCGAACTAAAGCAGGGCCAACAGCATCCGAGTCGGTAACTCGTATGGCCACATGATCACAACGGCCACACAATATTATATGTAAGAAATGATCAACGCATAATAAGGGTCCTGGTGCGCGTACAAAAGAGTGGAAATATATAGATGAAAGAAGTGTCGCGATCCGCACAACGAAGCACACTCCTGACGCGATTGCGAGCCAATCATGGTCGGATCTAGAACTATTCGTGCATCCGATAGCGAAAAGGCCGCTCTGTTCAAGGCTCTGTTAAATCAATGAGTGGAAGGCAATACAGTTAATTATTAAGGCGGAACGTACGTGTTCTCGCAGCAGACAGTTTGGCCCGTACAAGCCTTGCTCGCGGTGAGGCCTGGGGGAACATTCGTGACCAATGTTTGCAGATCAAACTGACCGAAGATGCCACCAAAACGGGCAAATACGGTCGATAGGACTTACGAGAGAAGCGGTCCTCGAGAAAACTCGAGAGAATATCGCCAGCGTAGCTATCGGCACTTAAACGTCGACGACTTATCGTCCGATTTTCGAGCCTCATCTATGCGAATACCGTTACTATGGTTCGGGCCATGACCACGAGAAAAATCAGATAGCATGGTGAACAGAGTGGAGGGGGAAGCATATCAGTCGTATCACCAACTTCGGAACCGAAGCCCGCCGATACCGAGTTCAAGTTTACTGTAAATGACTAGCTGGAAGTCTAAGAAGAAAGTATACACTAGTCCGGTCGTTCGAATTCAACGAGTTAGATCAGTACACGCGGTCAGATCGTGTAGCCTGTTATGCAGCGCGTGCTCCGTTGAGATAAAAGCGGCCCACAATTGTGTGACTAATCAATTCGGAAAGAGCCGAGTGCACCACACGTGCAGCGGCGCCCGCCGCCGCGATGCCCCTGCCACCGTTGCCAACGTCTCACCGCGACGCAGCTCAATCTAGACAAGACACAGACACAGTACAACCAGACGACAGCATGCTCCTGCTTCTCGTCGCCGACCGTGACGAGATAGCTACGCGCAGTGAGCCAGGAGAGGAAAAGTACGACTTGCCCGCCGCCACGTCGCCGAGCTTGTAATGGAACAGAGACCAATCGGTTTTTGTTTAAAGAATGGTCGTACCATAGAAGCTGGTATGCCGTGTGTGTGCAAAAGAGTGGTACTGTACTAAAGAATGGAACATCCCCGTAGCAAATAAATAAATCCGAGACTCATAATAGCGCACGTGCCTCTGAAATTTACTGCGATTGCATTCAGCGGTCAACAACCGACCACCACGAACCGTCCTAGAACGACGACAGTAAGTCAGGAACACGGTGTGGGTAAAAAGAAACGCACGAAATGCTTCTTCTATGGTTCCGCTGTGCACTCGTTGCCGTCGGTGGCATAACCAAGACAATACCCATCGGTAGGCAGCTCGATCGGCTTCGGTCCGACGAGTGAGTTGGCCTGCGAAGAAAGGCCCAGGCTGTCAAGACGCTCGGGTGTCTGTTTATCGCCCGTCTGGAGAATTTGTCAGCGATGGGCACCCAACCAAAAACTCAATTGCGATTCGGAATCACCTTGGTCTTGCGATCCTGGGGCTTCTGCTGCTTATCGGACTTGCCTTTCTCCTCGAGGGGATGCTGCTTCTGTGGGCGGAACTTCACATCAGGCTTTGGCTTCTCCGCAGGTTTGGTCTTCGTCCCAGGGTTAAGCCTACCCTCAGACTTGGTCATGTCGATGTACGGCTGCGAATGCAAGGGAGGTGGTGGCAACGGTGAGTAGTAGGATTTCTCCTCACGCCTGTACTTTCCCTCTTTCGATGAAGGCGGGGGCAGGGGCGAGGGTGAGGGTGGTGGAGCGGTGTAGAGCTTCTCCTCTGACTTAGGTTTCTCCTCCATCTTGGGCCCTTCTGGGTAGGGTTTCGGGACCGGTGCGCCTGTGCAAGTCTTCGCCTCGGACTTGTGCTCTTCTTCTTTCGGTGAAGGCGGCGGCGGGGGAGTTGCGTGAAGTTTCTCCTCTGGATAGGGCTTTGGGGCCGGCGCGGGCGGGTAGGACTTTTCCTCAGGCTTGGGCATCCCCTCTTTCTGCGGCGGCGGCGGGGCCGCGTAAGGCTTCTCCTCTGGCTTGGGCTTCTCCAAGTAGGGCTTCAGAGCCAGTGCGGGCGAGTATGTCTTCTCCTCGGACTTAGGCTTTTCCTGTGGAGGCGGCGGGGAAGCAGCGTAAGGCTTTCCCTCTGGCCTTGGCTTCGGAGCTGGTGCAGGCGGATAAGACTTCTCCTCGGGCTTGGGCTTTTCCTCTTTCGGCCCAGACGGCGGGGACGGACTCGGAGGAGCAGCGTAAGTCGTCGGGGGAGGCGGCGGCGGCGAGTAAGGTTTCTCTTCAGGCTTCTCCGCATAGGACTTTTGGGGTGGAAGGGAAAGATAGGGCTGGGTCTTGTAAGGCATCACCTTAGACTCATCGGGGCAGGGAGGTGACCCTGTGGGCATCGCTGCGGTGGAGATGGTCAGACCTACAGCGGCATAAATGGATAAAGCGTGGAGACGCATGACGAAGAGTTGGACTAGTAATGAGCGGAAGAAAGAGCACAAATGATGACCACAGAAGTCGATACCTCGGCCGTCTACTTTATTCATTCTGGAACATCGTATTCCTATGCCCAGTTTGGGGCCAACGTGTCAGCCACGAACGACGGCCGACCGTGCGCTTCTTATGAATATCATAGATTCCGTCGCGTATGAAGGGAGATTCACTCTCGTTTTCGGTTTCGCGTTCATGGGGAACGGAGAGAGCCCGCTCGGCATATCACCCCCTGGATATCCTGGATGATTACTCCTCTAAACTGTGGCAGTTGAGAGCTAGATTCAGCGTGGCAAGCAAGTAGAAGACAAGGACAATTCTGATCTAGATGGGCACGGTACCTAAAGGGATCGTGAATGACGTCACCGGACGTCTGTATTCTCGGCTAGGTCACAACTCCGATTCCCCAACTCAGCCACGTTCACTACCACGTAAGAAGGGCACTTTAAAACGCGATATGAAGGAAGATGGCAGTGAGAGGAAATAGCAACCCAGGCCGGTGAACGAGTTTCAATTCGCATGTATGTACACGACGACACGAGCCATCTGAGCATCACCGAGCCTAACTTCAACTTGCAGCCTAAGTGATAGGTTAAACAGGAAGAACTTGATTAGCCAAGGACGCGAAGTCATGCAGTCACGTCCGAATCAGACCGATTAGAACGATTAGAACTTCGATCAAAGAGTAAGAAACGCAGACCGAAGTTAGACCGATCGGCATGGCGCTAACGAAGCGTAGTGGGTCGAAAACAACATACATGAGCTGACTTGGAGGGTGAGATAGAGGTCGTGGTATGGATCACAAGGCCACAATTTTCAAAGCATTTGAAAGACGAGTCGCCGGCGTCAAGATCGATTACCTAACGCCGAACTTACGTGGAAAGCCTAAAGCCGAGCCCGAGCGAAGCCGCCGTACGTAGTAGTAGCACCATCATGACATGGCATACGCCGTCAAGCTGGGGTGAATGCAACTTCGGTGCTGTATTGCCAGCAATGTTCGACGGATGCCCATCGTGTGTTGGTCCCCGTCGAAATCGATCCCCACGCGTGCCAGTGTGCTATATATAAGGTGGGCCGCTTGTCCCCTCCAATAGTCGACTCTGATAGAACGTACTTATTTCTGGCAAGGTACTGAACTAGTGAATCGCCATGTCATCGAAACCGCTTTACGCACCCCCTCCAGCTCCTGTGTCTAAGCTCGCCCGCTACCGCACCCTCTCACCCCTCGCAGGCGTGCGCGTTTCGCCGTTATGCTTCGGAGGATTGGGCATTGGGGACAAATGGCAACAGTATGGCATGGGCTCCATGGACAAGGAAACTTCGTTCAAGCTTCTCGACGCGTACTTTGACCTTGGCGTGAGTCATTCGTATACGTACATTCGCTTGACTTGGAGCTGAGACCCGTTTCACCAGGGGAACTTTATCGACACTGCCAATCATTAGTACACCACCTTTCCCGTTGGGAGCTCGAGATTCGGCTGACGCGTACTTTCGTTTGTTCTACAGTCAAGATGGGGCTTCTGAGGAATTTATCGGCGAATGGGCTGAAAAACGCGGCGTACGGGACCAGCTCGTCATTGCCACGAAAGTGCATACAACTCACTTCACGATTTATTTCGTTCGATTCATACTGATAATATATATGTTCACCCCAGTACACAGGAGACTATAAGCGTGGCCAGGATAACATCACTCACAAGGTGAACTACACCGGCAATCACGCAAAATCGCTGCACATCTCCGTCCACGAATCGCTCAGGAAGCTACGCACGTCCTATATCGACATCCTCTACGTACATTGGTGGGATTACAATACATCTGTCGAGGAGGTTATGAACTCGCTCCACATCCTCGTCCTTCAAGGCAAGGTCCTCTACCTGGTATGTAATGCCGATCTAGATTTGCCTTATCTCTGATTACTTGCACTTTTAGGGAATCTCGGATGCTCTGGCGTGGGTGGTTTCCAAGGCGAACCAATACGCGAGAGATCTCGGAAAGACGCCTTTTGTGGTCTATCAAGGTCAATGGAGTGTCCTAGAACGCTCCTTTGAGCGCGATATCATCCCTATGGCACGTTCGGAAGGGCTTGCGCTTGCACCATGGGGCATTCTTGGCGGCGGGAGGATCCGAACTGATGCGGAGGAGGCACGCAGGCGGGAGAGCGGCGAGAAGGGGCGAATGGTCTTCCACTCGAACTGGGAACGAACTGAGGAGGAAAGGAAGATGAGTCTTGTATTGGAGGAGGTCGCTCAAGAAGTTGGTGTTGAGGGCATCACGGCTGGTGCGCAGTTCTTTCACTTATTGACCAATTGCGGAAAGAGCGACTTCTGATGTGATATGCGATAGTTGCGATTGCATACCACCTTCTCAAGATGCCGTATGTATTCCCCATCACCGGCTGCCGCAAGGTCGAGCATTTGCGGGAGAACCTGAAGGCACTGGACATCACCCTGACTCCAGAGCAGGCTCAGAAGATCGAAGATGCAACAACGTTTGAGATTGGCTTCCCATTCAAAACGTTCGTGAGTCGAGTTTTTCCTTTGCCTCTTGAACACCACCAAATGGATTCCAAGGGAACTGGCGCAATTCCTTCTTTCGGTGTCACGACGACCGCTCATACAGACCAAGTACCTCTGCCGCAAGCCATCAGACCGTCGAAAGATTGAGCAATGTGTAGAAAATATCACTGTCAAATAATCTTGTATCTATGAGCAACATTGATCCGTTGAAGTTGCAAACGTGCGGTTAGACCCCCGGGCGGAGATGTCTCCCGCGTGCAGACGCACTGAGACGAGAACTCGAGGAGCATCCGGGTTGACCTGTTCAGAAGGCGAGAATAGTATGAGCGGGAACGAGGAAAGGCATATGAGTATAAAGGGTTGCGTTTGGTCGGCACGGAGACAAGAACATAGATGTGAAACTCGCAATCTCGCGCACATCGGAAAGGACATTGAGGATAAGGAGGTCTCAAAAGTTCGTTGTGACCATGAAATGTAGGGACATTCGCATTGCGGTTGAACGTCCGGATTAACTTGTGACACCGCTCACTACTTGGGTACGATAATGTACCGACAAGAACAGGCCGGCTGCGTCGGGAGTGCAAGGGTAACGAGAGGTCCGAAGACTGCCTCTGATGGCAATCTGCCGTGATCGTTCCAAAACCCTATGCGCTCGATTCTAACGTTTGAGCTTGGCTTTTCAAAGGGACGATCGTTGCATCCTGGAGATGAAATAAGTATCGCGAGTCGCGAGCATTGTCACGGTGAAATATCATACCAGTTTCGGAACTTCGAAAGTCGCCTCGTCGTGATGGTCAGATTTGTTCGTGGTATGCGTTATCCGGATTGTCAGACTCGGAGTCTGGATCTGACCGGTCACGGACGTAGTTCCGACTATTCAACCTGGACGTAAACTCGGTTAGAAGTCAAACCCGCGATAACACACCGAATGGACACCTCACATGGCAAGCAAAGAGTTTAAGTAGCCTATTGGGACAATGTCGGTTGACTATCTCGGCACCCGAGACGATTGTAAACGTACATTTAGTCAACACCCAGGATAATGCAAGCGACACCATAGTGGTGGGTAGAGTTACGAACTGGTCGCCGCAAAGTAAGAAAATCTCCTTGAAAATCTCAAAAGGAAAAAATTGCAATGGAAATATCTTACGCAAATAATCGCGGTGATACCTAGGACGCTGTTTCAGTTAGTTTGGGTCATTGGTCAGCGGAGACGAGAAACACACCTCGTCAGCAAACCCGAATTGATACTGTAAACCATCAAAGTCAGGATGATGGAATCAGTTCTGTGCATGAACATCAGCTAAGGTCTACGGTATAAGTACCAAAAGACGAGCTTACTTCGCGAAGCCGGTCCTCCTACGGTAGAGAGACCAACACATCGATGTAGCAACCAAGCCGTCCGCTAAAGCGACTGCACCCACTGTTGTATATGACGGCCACTACTAAGCCGTTAGCGTGCGTAAATGGGGTACAAGTCGAAGCATACAACGAAGGAGTGAACACCGGAGAATCGCTTGAGAGCGAACCTAACGACGAGTTTCAACCCATTTGATACATCCAAGGAGGAACTATACCCACTGCTTTGCGATCAAATCTAGCCAAGCAATGTTTTAAAACAATTCACGAACGGAACAGTGAATGCAAAGAAGGCAACTCACACAATGCGGCGCCTACAAAGACGCGGAGAGAGGTAATGACGGATGTACATCCCAGGGGGTAACAAGAGCACTTACCGCTACCAACGACAATTACCACCACCTGCGAAGCCACATTCAGCGTTACTTTGATAATCAACTACGATAACTTACGATGAGGATCAGGAGGATAATACTTCGGGTCACTGGTAGAGAATCAAGTTGTGGGTTGGAAGTACAGTAAACAACAACGAAAAAAAATTCACAAGCGTAGACTCTTCTAGCATAATACCTACGCTGCGTCAGGACAGATGACGACTTAAGGATGTACAAATGACGAACAACTGCACGGAGCTTCCAATAATGACCTACAATGATCGTCAGTATGCAGGTGAAAGGTTTCAGAATGCATAATTTACACTGAAAATGATCGAGACCTGCGTCAGGCAGAAGTAGCGTGAGTGGCTATGGAAGTAGTAAGATGGTTCAGGGTGACGTACGTCCATGGCCCTGAGGTACAGATCAGAAACGAATAAACTGCCCCAAAGTGCACTTACCAGATACTGTCCCTCAGGCTTTCGACATTACCGAAATTCAGGATGAGATACCTACTATAGTGAGTACATGGAGGGCAGTGTGCGTGTTGCCGTCTCACCAGTAGATCACATAGGCGCACGTAATTGTGTGCGATGTATCCAGGAATCTAGTGAAAATATTGCAATTTGGGCGAACTGGAACTCGACCATGATTACGCACGTTAGGAATGCAATGAAGAGCTTGAGTAGCTTTGTGTCTCTATGCCGATAGTTCCTGGGACGAATTAGTTTATTGCATCCTGTGCCAAGGACTAATTACCAGAAGTAGAACCATCTACGAGAACCGCGGATCTGGCAAGTCAGGGCGAGAAAGGAGAATGCGTTCACTCGAACTCACGTCTGCGCAATTGTCAAACCAAGGAGCCTACAAGTCAAGCTCAGGAGAAATAGCAGTAAAGAAGCGCCTAAACGAAGACTCACATGGTACTGACAAGCAGCCCGACAAAAGCAGCCCCGAAGGAATTGCGGATGTCGGCGACGGGCATGTTTACAATCCAGCTAGTATAGGGGTCGGGGGATATAAAGCCCTGCCTGAATAAGGTTTGATCAGAGTACGGCCGGGAGGATCGAAAAGCAGTAGGATGATGTGAGATACTTGAGGGCGATCGACGATCGTTCCATTGTATCGTTTTGGGTTTAGGTGCGTTTACGACGTAGTAGGCGAAGTGAGAGGGCCCAGACCGTAGTCATATTCTGTAGTAACAAAGACCAGCGTATCTTGAATTGCGAGGGTGCCAGAGGCTGCCTTGGTGTGTGTCGCACCGGTTGAGGGCACCCTCTGCTTAATAACAGTCTTCCCCTCCGGTACCCATTGTCACCAGATTCTGCGTGCCATCATGTCTTAAGCTTCTGCCCTCGGCCGAGCCACTTCACGTCCGATTTGCTCCATAGGAAGGCACTAAACGCTCGAAGAAAGGCATGTGGGCATAAAGAGTCATTGGTGGGCACGCACTCCGCAGATAAGAACGTCTCGCACGTCGAAAAGGACATCTAGGGCGATGAGGTTGTCTCGAAGTTCGTTATGTACATACTATGGACTAACGATAGTACCCACGTAGTGAGCGGTGAGTCGGTGACTACGAGTAAACCCGGAGGGCCATCAACTCGGGAGTGCCAGGCTATAGTACAAGGGTACTGAGCGGTCTCGAAGATTGTCTCTATCTCTCCCCAAAATTGCCCCTGATTGTGCTAAGGCTCCGGGCGCTTAGTCCCGACGTTCGACTCTGGCCTTGAGGAAGAACGGCACTTGTGTCCTTTAGTTAACCAAAGAGCAAAGTTCATTAATTCAGGAGTAAAGAAGGAATTGCGGATGCAATCGAGCTAGGAAGAAGTTAAATTTCAATCGGGGCGGAAACAAAAGCAAAAGGCGTGAGATCATTGACATTTCATTTTCGTTTTTGGTTCACTGGCAAGCAATCTTTCGGGCTAGCTACATTTGGTCTAATCCCGTAGTATCTGGGGGGTCACTTTCATGACCATGGGCATTCAGTATATCCAACCTTTTCATGCGGAAGGCCTTGAAAACGCCCAGGCTGAAGTTTTGACCGGATGTGGCCGTGCAGCGCAATCCGCATTACCCTGTGGCTTGAGAGATACCCATTCGAGGATGGCATTGCGTTCCCCACACCTTGCGCAGTCTTACGGCGCTTACACCTCCTTACCTATCTTTCTGCCTTTCTCGCCATGTCGAAGCCGCTTTGGACCATCCCGCCGCCCCCGGCCTCCAAACTCGCCCGCTATCGCACCCTCTCTCCACTCGCAGGTGTGCGTGTGTCGCCTATTTGCCTTGGAGGGATGAGCATAGGAGACAAATGGCACGAAATTGGTTTGGGTGCCATGGATAAGGAAAACTCATTCAAGCTCCTCGACGCGTACTTTGATCTTGGCGTAAGTCGCCATTTGATTCTACAATCTTTCCGTATCTGACGCTCGACGGCTTGTCCAGGGCAACTTTATCGACACCGCCAATAGTTAGTGCGTGTTCTTGACTCTTGAGCAGTTTTCAGGGGGATTGACATCTGTCCGGACTGGGCTTTCAGTCAAGATGGGACTTCCGAGGAGTTCATCGGTGAATGGGCCGAAACGCGCGGCATTCGCGACCAGCTGGTTATCGCTACCAAGGTACGCGCGCGATTTGTTGTCCGCGTTTGCTTCCTCCATCATACTGATCTCGATATCCACCTCAAGTACACGATGAATTATATACGAGCTCAAAGTGACATCTCTCACAGGGTGAATTACGTTGGCAACCACGCAAAGTCGTTACACGTCTCTTTCCGCGATTCACTCATAAAGCTACGCACGTCGTACGTTGACATCCTCTACGTGCATTTTTGGGAGTACACCACGTCTGTCGAGGAGGTCATGGACGCTCTTCACACCCTCGTCATCCAAGGAAAGGTCCTCTACCTGGTGCGTCTCACCCCACAGTTCTTTTCCGTTCTTGATAGCGTCCGCAGGGGATCACCGGGGCACCAGCGTGGGTGGTGGTCAAGGCAAACCAATACGCGAAATATCATGGAAAGTCGCCATTTGTGATCTATCAGGGCCGGTGGTGTGTCTTTGATCGCTCCCTTGAGCGTGAGATCATCCCGATGGCACGTTCGGAGGGACTTGCGATCGCCCCGTGGGGCGTCCTTGGCGCCGGAAAAGTCCGAACGGACGCGGAGGAAGAACGAAGGAGGGAGAGCGGCGAAAAGGGCTCCACGCTATTTAGCCCGAACTGGGAACGCACCGAGGAGGAGAGGAAGGTGTGTCTCGTACTGGAAGAGATTGCAAAGGAAGTCGGGGTGGCTAGCATCACCGCAGGTAAACAGATCTCTCACAGCCATATATTGCACCGAGTCGGTGCATCCGCTGACCGATTTGCGATACCAGTGGCGATCGCATACCACCTTCTCAAGACCCCATATGTATTCCCGATCATTGGCGGTCGCAGAGTTGAACAGTTGCGGGAGAACTTGCAAGCGCTCGATATCTCTCTCACCCCCGAGCAAATAAACAGGATAGAGAGCACGAAACCGTTTGAACCGGACTTTGCGCACAGAATCTTTGTAATCTTTTATCTGCTTCCTTGCCTTACGCAGTCCATTAACCGGTTGCATAGATAAATAGCTTGGTCGATCCCTGGACCGTCACGTCGGCGGCTCACATGGACCGCGTTCCCCACCAACAAGCCATCAGGCCGTCTAGCGAAGCCTCTTGATCTGCGTTGGGACATGTTGACGATGAAGTGCAATGGCTAGAAGAATTGTAATTGGTACGTACATGCTAACCATCGTCCAACAACCGTTAACGTCGTAGTAGTACGACGGAACCTTTCCTGTCACGTGACGAACCGAAAATGCCCTACATAGTTGCGACGAGGATTTAGATTTCAGAGTGGCCAAAAATGAGATGAGGGTAAGACTTATGATTCACACTGCTGATGGGAACTGTGCGTCTCGTAAGGAGATGACGTAACCGATATAAGTGAAAGGTACATTGGGTGGTAGAGTCCAGGTAGACGGTGAAAATGTGCAAAGCAACGTCCTTCGGGCGAATCGAGAACTCGCAAATATCCCTGTGCGGGAGAAGGGAGAACATGGTCGTGTTGAAGGGGTGACGGCTTGTGCGCCGTGTTTACCGAAGCCTAGACTCGAGCTCCTCCGAGAGACCTGTGCAGCACATGGAACTCGGAATTCTTATAAGGGGAAGGGAGGGAAGAAACCTCTCGCTTCTCGTTTCACGTGATCCGAACTGGTCTGTAACTTTGTTATGTATCCCGGAATAAACATGGATAATAAAATAAAATAAAAAGAATGGAGGAAAGAAAAAGAAAAGAGAGCAAGGAGATCTGCTCGCCGATATCGTTACTAGACCTTGGGACCAACGCGCAGGAGGCGCTGACCATTGCCGCAACCTCTGTTGTCGATGGTGGATAAACGACCCTCTTAGCGATGCGGTCGGTGAAACCTGAAGGGTCTGCATGGTATAGCACGAAGGCGAAGGAGGGCGGCAGGAAGGTAGCCGCCGAAGTCGAGGGCCACGATCCTATTCCCCTCGACCTCCTTGAAGTTTGCGCGATTCAGATCAGACGGGCAGAGGCAGAGCTTGGGCCTGAAGCTAACACGCCCGCTCCTCCCCGTGGCGTATAAAATCTGTGTTTGAGAGTTATCATCTGGGAAGTAGCCGAGGTGCGAAAGAGACAAGGCAATACAAAGGGGAACACTTACACCGTTGATGTGATCCTATAGCTCCTGGACAGACAGATGGACGACGTCCGGTTGATGAAAAAGGGGTGCTCGATCAGCCCTCCACCGACGGGTCCGGGCGTTGAGCTGGGACTCGGGATGGTGGCAAGGGATTGTGCGGCGGCGGCGGCGGCGACGACGACGAGAGCAATATCGGAGTCGCCGCATATCGGCCCGTCAATGTACTCGGCGACGATGAGACCGAAGTCGCCCCACGTGAATGCGATGTAAACACGAGGGGCACGCACAGCAGGGTTGTCGTTGGCTTCAAGGTATTGCGCGACAAAGCGTTGCGTCTTGGCCTCGCCCATGGTTATGTTGCGTCCAAACTTGACCCAGATGTCGCTGACCTCATTATCAGACCTCTTGTCGAGAGTGATTCGGACACTGTTGATGTTAGTGGCGGTAGCCTGGTGGGGACCCAGGTGGAAACACTGCGTGATGATCGTCTCGTAGCTCGGAATGTTCGCTGGCTTCTTTTCATAGTTAATAAAGACATCGACTTTGGATGATATGGTGGTAGTTACTGGTGAGTCAGATGGTTGTGGCAGTCACGGTTGAAACAAGGGAAGGAAGGGCCCGGCGGGTTACTAACTTTAACAAATGTGACGAAGACGAAGACGACGATAACCTTGACGATAACGTCGACTAATGGCGTCGCAGCGCCGGAACACGGGCCGCATCAGCCACTCCTTCCAACGGGGGGGTACGAGAGGACCGCTGACGCTGGCTGCGAAGACGACCTCGATACTGGTCAAGTCAAGGTGGGCCTCGTCGAGGATGGCGGTGATAACGACGGCGGTAAGAGGCAAAAGATGACCCTTTTGGTCGGCGTGAAGTAGAAAATCGTTCTATAGGGGGTTAATTGGTCTTCATTTCAGCAATAAAAGGAGGAAGTGCGTACGGTTTTGGTCTATTGTCAGCGCCCGTGTGGTGGGTGAACTTGGTCGACATCGTCAAAGTGTCCAGCCCCGTCTGGGGGTGGCGGACGACCATTAACTAAATATCCTCGTAGCAGAGGGGCCTTGGGCCGGCCACGGTACTGCGTCTCGAGCTCCAGCATCTGTTTGGATTGCGCATCAGGAGACACGTCGTCAGGAGGTGCCCTCAACGGGAGGGTAGCCCGGGAGCCAAAGAGCGCCTCCCAGCAAACGTCATCAACGACCGCGGCGGGCCGGCATCCCGTGTAGGCTATCGTAAGGTAACAGGCTGCGACGTCGAGACGCTGGCGTTCGCTGGGGAAGATGCGGTGGTCGTAAGTAAAGTTGAAGGAGGAGTCCGAGGAGGTCGCCCGAGTCGCTAACGTTTTTTGTGCGCAAGGTGGGCGACTTGAGGGGATCAAGTGCAAGATCAAGTGGCTCTTGTAGAACTGGAAAGAGGTGTCAGCGGACTTATCCTCTCGAAAGAATGGGGAATACCTTGAGCACTTCGTTGCTGTCGTTGGTTTCCCAATACTGCCCGACCCGTCTTCGCGTATACTGTTGAAGGTGTAACAGAGTGAAGGTGAGCTTCAACGCGTCTTTAGATGTAAATCATGGACTGACTTTGTTTCCACCACCGGAAGTACTGCCAACAGGTTCCAGACGACTTGATATCATAGTTCCCGCACAGATAGAGGAGGATGGACATGACTGTCCCCTTCTGAGCCGTCCTCAGCGCGCTCTGCCATTCTCCAAGCTTCATATCCTGGCAATAACTGTGCAGAAAAGGTAAAGCAGGCCTTCCACTTCTTCAAGATGCTAGTAACGTTGAGCTTGGTGTTGTCGGCCCACGCTGGAGGCATGAAGACGACAAGGTCGGCGTTCTCGCGGAAAGCCGCATGTTGCTGAGTGGACAGTCGGCCTTTTGCAGGTCGTTTTGAGGAATCCATTGGTGCACTTGTCGCGGCCGTAGCCTAGGTAAACTGCCGCACGTGGAGTCGTCTTGGTTGCGCGAGGCATGTGCTGAACGAGGAGGGAGGACGTCCCAGTAGAAAATGGTGGTGGTGCGAGCACACGATGGACGACGTCGAGCAGGTTAATGGAGAGGACACCCAGGCCGAGTTACCAAGTTTCGACTGCCAAGTCCCTTTCTGCGCTATCGTTACTCAACGGAGCACATGCATTTCTGGGCTTCGATGATGGAAACGACAGTTAGTGTGTAAATCTTGGCACAAATGGGGGTATTTGAACCAACGGATCATTGGAGCAGGTGTTACGTCAGTTTGTTAGAGGAGACAACTATGGTACGATACGGTACGGTATGTATACGGGAGAGGTACGCAAGCAACGAGCGAAACGAGGCGAGGCGAGGAGAGAGGAAAGAGAAGGGCATATATATGGTTATGACAACACAATCTGGCACAAATCTTCGAAGAAAGAAAATGAAAGGAAAAGAGGGATGACGGCGAAGGGGAAAGGGAATAACGATATTCGATAGATATGGAGAACGGAAAGAACCAACACACTCTCTCCTTTAAAGCAAGCCTGGAGAAGACAAACTAGGCAGGCAGCGCTCTCCATTTACACCGTCCACCGACCGATCCAACTCCGCGTGAGCTACGGGTGTGTCGAGTGTATATACGTTTTCAGTCCTAACAAGTCAGGCAGGCAGACAACATGAGGGGGGTATCTTAGAAGACCAGAAAATTTGTTGCACAAGCGCTTATACCTCCGCGGGGGAGTCAACCAGCTCGGGATTGACCTCACCAGAAAGATCAACGTCATTCATACCAGCGCCGTCTACCGGGACCTGGAATAGTTCCTGGTCGTCGGACACGGGCCCAGCAGAAATTGGGCCATTCCCCGATGCCGAGCGTCGCATGGCACCACCGCCTTGCGAGCCGGACCTAGGTGGGTTGGCACAGCGGTCCTTGCCATGAGCGATTCTGAGATTGGCGTAGTCAGGTTTGCTCTTGACGCCCTCGATGGCCTTGATGGCATTGTTGATGTTCGTAAAATTGACGAACGCGCAGTTCTTCTCTTTGAGGAAATTGACGAGTTCGATATCGCCGTATTCGCCAAAGTCGCGCTTCAACTTGTCCTCTGAGAACGTCTCGAAGTCTTCCACGTTGCCAATGTACACGTTTCGTGTCGCCCCTGAGTGTACGGCCAAAGCGAGTGGTGGAGGAAGCGGACCGGCGTTCTTGCCCCATCCGAGCTTGAGGCGACGGTTGTTAAGTGTCAACCCCTGATAGGACGCGGCATGGAAGAAGGTGAGGGCCGCAGCAGGGTCGATGAACGTCACAAACTAATTAATGAATGTAGATGAGCCACCACAATAACAATATTCCGAAAAGGAACACGCACCGCAATGTGTTTGTCCTGCATATACCGTATGCTCTGTAGTACGCCTCCGCGAATGGCATTGCACAAGTCCTCCGTTGTGGTCTCGGGATGAATATTGCCAAGGTATACGGTCCGATTCGCGCTCCCGGCAACTCCGAATCCCTCGGGCGTGAATGGTGAATAGGGTCCGAACGCCCCAAAGCCTCCAACGCCAGTGTTGATTGGGCTGAGCGAAGCTGCCGCGGACTGTGCGACAAGGGATTGAGCCGCCACAGCCTGGGCCGCCTGCGCAGCCGCTTGCTGGGACTTGGGAATGTACGCGCAACGGTCCTTTCCGTAGTTGACACGCTTCCCGGCCCATGCAGGCTCTGTGGGCAACGTGTTCACAACCTTAAAAAAAACGAATTAACTGACTTTGACGCGCGCAACAACAATAATTTTTTGCCTTTGTCGCAACAGAGATGCTGAGGAAGTGGACAAAACCAATGTTCTTGTCACGGACAATCTTGACTTGGTCAATGAGACCAAAACGACTTAGGTCGTCGCGGAGTTGCTCCTCGGTTGTACCTTCATCAAGCCCACCGAGGTAGACGTTACGGCTTGCATTGCTCTGACTAATCGCGAGAGCAACCTGACTGGGGACTGGGGAGGGCTTTCCCCATCCAATCTTAAGCTCTTGACCATGCAAAGAGAGTTTTTGATGGTTGCATCGGCGTGGAACGCACCAGCAGTAGAGCCATCGAGGAAGGAGAGGAAAACGCAAGATTTTTCGGGGAGGACGCGGATCGACTCGAGGGGGCCAAAGTGGACAAGGTTCAGGAGTTCGTCAACGGATGCGGTTGCGGGTAGGTTGCCGACGTAGACCGTGCGACCGGTAGCGTTATTAGAGGCGGTGAGAGCGGCAGTAAGGGCCGCTCCCGAGTAGTGGCCAGGAGATGCGAGGCCGAGCGAGGGTGTTCGTGGAGCATTGAAACCCTGTTATTGTGGACATGATATATTTATGTGAGCGTGTTCGAACGAATTAGGAAGAACAATAGGGGCGTACACCGAAACTGGCGACCTGGTTACCGTAAGGGAAACCGCCAAGCATGCCAACGCTAGGGAGACCCATTCCGAGCATACCGTACCCTCCAAAGCCGTAGCCAGCGTTACCGTTGAGCTGCTGTTGTTGCTGAGCCTGTTGCTGTTGCTGGACCTGATGTTGTTGCTGCTGTTGCTGCTGCTGGGCCTGCTGCTGAGCAAAGGCATTCGCAGTGCTAGGGCTGAGCTGACCGGCCATGTTTCCGGTGGACGAGTTAATCGAGGTGGAATAGAGGGGTCCGGAAAACCCGGAAGGCGGAGAGCCATTAGAGAAAGCCTGAGGGATGCCTGCCTGGGAGCCATAACCGTAGTTTGCAAACGCATCACGGGAGGTGGGGGTGACGAGACCGTTTGAGGTGGGAGCACCAAACGAGTTGGGGGACCATCGCGCCTTTTTGGCGTCAGGACCACCAACGGTATCCATGGGACGCTGAAATGGATCGATTCGATCAGTCAACCGAAGTGGTAAGGAAACAGAGAGGGGCGGAGTAAGATATGAACCTTCATCATGTCAAGATCAAAGCCGTAAGGAGGATATTGGGTTGCAAAGGCGGTCTGTGTGTCGTCCATTGTGAAGGAAAGAGCACGGAGAGAGGGTTGTGGAGAAAGAGAGTGGTGTGAGAGACAAAAAGGAAAAGAAAAACCGAGTTAGAGGAGGAGGGTATGTGAGAGTGAGAGAGAGAGAACGAGAACGAGCGTGGTAGAGTTGGTAGATGGATTAAGAGAATAGGAAAAGGAAAGAAAAAAAGGACACGCACGAAAACAAAAAAAGAGAGGAGTGCGGTGTACTTTTATAGATAGATAAAGCTGAAAAGCTTAAAGGTTCGCCTACGCTTGCAACAACGAAAATGCGAGCGCAAGACAGAAGGGAAAAAAGGAGAGAGAGAGAGAGATAGAGAGAGTGCGAGAGTGCAACGCGAGACAAGAGTCACCGCTCCGAGACCAACCAAAACAGGCGAGCACAAACAACCACACACTCCATTTATGCGCGTCTACTCTACTCTAATTCCACTTGGCCTCCGCAAACACACCCAACGCTTCATTCAAAAGTATCGGCGAGTATGACTTTATATCTGCGCTCGTGTATGTCTTGGCCGTCTGCAGCTTATTCAGCACCTGCACCACCTGGCTCCCAATAAACTTCACAAAAACCAGATCAATTGCCGTGTCATTCGAACCCGCGGGTGGCGTCGAGCCAATAAACGCTGGCGACCCGAAGAACGGTAGCGGCGTGTGCAATGTGTCATCACCCACCCCTGGGCACGCCTTGAAACGACAGGTTAGCTTCTTTGCGTGAGAAGAGGAGGGCGGGACCCACGTCTTGGGTCACGTATCCAAGTGTCAGATTCTGCGCCGCACGGCGTTCGGGTCCCGCCCGGGCATGCATCTCCTCGAGCCAGAGCCGGTATCGTGTCTCCACGTCACCACGCGCATAGCGCTCGGCCGCCTCACCAAGCTCGCGACGGCCATTCGCACCTTCGCCGTTCAACGCGGGCAGTACCGCGCTTGCGACGCTCAATGGAACGCCCGCGATGAACAAAAATGCGTCCGTGAACGGGGATGCGGTCAGTCGGTCGTTCTCCGTGAATGGCCCCGAGTAGATGTCAAACCGCAGGCCTCCTGAGTTGGTGATGATGATATTGGGGACGTTTGCCCGTGTATTGTTCACCGTCAGCGCAGTCGGCAGCACCTGGTCCACGATCAGGCTCAGCAGCGAGCCGTTTGATGGGAACGGGTCCCGCGTGAGCGTGTAGTCTCGTGGTGCCGTGCCGAACTTGAAGTCGAGGTCGAATCGCGCGGCGAGCGCTTTAAGCCCTTTAGTGATTTGTCGGCCTATGGACGTGTCGAACGACGAATCGTGGCTATTTGTGTGGTACTGGCGAGCAATGGGTTTAGGAAACGACGCCAATGCAGATTTGTTCCATACCTCGTAGGTGACACGGTTTGGGTCAAGGTAACGACGGTTCACAGTGAGGTTACGCTTGCTACCTCGATGGTCGAGATCCACGCCTGAAGTGACCCTGTCACTGTCTCGTGCAACAGACAGGATGACAAGCTACCCACTCAAGAAGCCTGTCCAAGCATTAGACTATGACAGTAACCAGCAATGACAATTCCTCACCTACGGTTTCCATGTACCGGCCGCTCTCGAGAGCAATTGAACGCCCATCAAACTGCACTAAGTAGCGTATAAGTGACATACGAACAACAACGTGCACACTCGCGATGCTTACGGCAGTCTCGGATATGCGTGTGCCCGCCGAGAATCAGGATCGGCGTCGTCGGGTGTACAGCCCGGACGGCGTTGAAGACGAGAGGCCCTGAAATAGCGCTTCAATGCACATCACGTGTCCCAAGTATCACGAAACTCACAGTTGTCACGTGCCACGGGCATATGGCTTCGATTTAACAACGTTCAATCACAGGCCATGGTTGGCGGGCTACGGGGACGTACCCAACAAGAAGGAAAAAGTCTGGTTCATCCTTGATTGCGTCCGCAAACTGGACAGACGTGAGTATGCGCGACTTAAGAGCCAAGTATAATACAACTCGCCCAAGCTTCTTTCACCATGTCTTCCACCTTTTGCACAGTGGTATTATGATCGTTTCCGGTAAAGTCGAACAGGACGCCGAGAGACGTGACCTTGCGGCCCCTACACGTGCACGCGTTATAAGTCATTGTCAACGCCACGCCAAGGTGTACGACTCACTTTCGCGTCTTGAACTTGGCGAAGCGACCTGCGAATAAGGCATAAAATTAGGAAGTGGCACTCGTGACTAAGCCGCAACTAACTTCCGACGGGAACGCTGACCGGGGAGCCGTTCGGGCCCGGAATGGTGATATTGGCATTTGAGGAGAGGTACCGGCCAGGGAATTTGGGGGCAAAGTTCTGGTGCATGTCGAGCGTATTCGCATATACGTACAGCTCGTGGCTGGCCACGCGTCGCATGCGTCAGCTCTGCGTGGAGGGGTTTATTTTAATTTTAAAAGGCGTACTTTCCGATGGCGAGCACGTCATAGGGCAGTTGGGAGAAAAACTTGTTTGACTGTGCGCGGCCAGTTCAAGCTCTGGACGTATTGAGGTAAGGGATACGGGAAGATACGTACATCATGTGCGTCGACACTGCCAGGCGGGAATCCGTCCGAGAGGCCGGTACCTATTCGTATAGAATCAGCCTAGATCGAGGGAGAGGGAAATGCCTCGCGTACCATCGTGGAGGTCACCAGAGTCGACCAAAAGCAAATCGACGTCCTTTCCCTGACGCCACATAGCGTCAGCGTTTCAGACAGACAAAGTGAAGAACACGCGCACGATTGCAATTTTCTTCATGTGCGCCACGAAGGACGCAAAATCACCGAAATCCCCGCTTTTTAAAAACGCATGGCGTCATGAGTGATGCGGGGTACTACTGTGGCATCTACACACCTGAAGTTAGGTTCCGGGTAAGACGACTTTTGGTGCCCGAGAAGCCAGCCGTGGCTGTCTGTGGTGTGGATGATGTTGACGTCCCCCCATACGAGTGGACGCGAGGGGCGGGTAAGCGGGACCTGGGGCTGGGCGCGTTGCGAGTGTTCATGTGTGTGGTGGCCTTCTGAGCATGCCCCGGTTGGGCCCACGGAGAAGGCAAGTGCAGCCCCGAGTCCAAGAGCAAGTGTGATAGCGCGCATCCGAGTTCAAGTCCGAGTTGGTCAAGTGGGGAAGTTTACGGTCTCCCGACGAGTGTTGTCAGAGATGGGGAAGAAGGACGGCAGGTCTGTGTATTTATATACTGTATCATCTCTTTGACGTCGAATGTGTATACAGATGGAAGGCAAGTTTAAATTACAGCAGTTTTTATACCGATAGAGCGATGTGGGCGGGATTTCGGGAACTCCTATCGGTTGAAGTGCCAGCTTCCAAGGCTCACTAGCGCTCACTATAAGCTCACTTCGATTTTTTTTTCGAAATTAACTCCAGAAAATTACCCAAAACAGCTCGTACCCTCATTCTCTGCTCACTCCACCTACTCAACCCATTTTGGGAAAGCGCTCTATTGCTGTAAGAACCGGCGTTGTCGCAGAAGCGTGAGCGCCAAAGAGGGTCTTGTGATCCCTTCTACGAAATGGTTATCTGAGACAACTGTGGAAGGTTTGATGCAGGCTGAGTGCGGGTCACAATCAAGAACTGTGTATGCACCACACTGCTGAGCCATGGCTAAGACAGACTAGAATCAGACAGTGCTGGGACTGGTGGTGGTGAGGGGCGTGGGACTGCCAATAACACAGGGCACACAGGGCACAGATGGTCAGTTCATGAGCACCCCACTCCACTTTGACATCTCCAACATTCCTCTCTCATTTAATTGGCCCAAGACTGGTTTCCATGCATGGTGTTGAGTTGAGATAAGTTACCAGTGCGCGTGAGCGACGCGACCCCGCACGGATGTTATTCGGGTCCGTAATTCATAACCGGGCTACTTTAACTATAAACGATTTTAGCATACCAGTGTCTAGTGGTATGTAGTACTGTACTCCCTCGCTTTTGCCCCGCGGTTTGCTTCGCACATGAACTTCCTGACTGGTCAACCATAAAGTCAGTACCCTTAATTTGCATACTATAGTACCGCAACATGTTGCGAGGAGAAAGGCATAATTCCCACCGGAGTGCCTGCATGGTATTTAGTAGTCCCATAGGGAATACCTGGTGCTGGCAAGTTCGCTCGTATGAGCCATAAAGTGTGCTATAACTGCGCTATACGTATACACCTGTACGGGTACTGTAACCAAGACTGTAACTGTACAGTACTGTCGTCGTCGACTCTTCGGTATTCACCGGTCTATTGCATCTCCTCCAAATCCACACAATGGCAATCCACACGAACTCGACGAGGACATTGACTTTTCAGACATCGAAGAAAAGTGCATAGTTGGATGGCTAATCCGGCGATAGGGTCATCAGCCGACAAGGTCTGGAAGAGGGCTTTGATCACGTACTAGTCGTCGATGGTGTTCCCATCCTATCATCGACAAGTCAAAACTCGAGAAGCTTTTGGCAAAATAGCAAAAGAGTTTGCACGAAAAGGCGCCGCAATAAACCCTGATGATGTCTCCATACCGTGGAACGAAAAGACGGGAAAGAGCAACGGGTAAGAGCTCTTCCAGTCACATATATGCTATCGTTTGAACCCACATAGATATGCATTCATCGAATTTCGAAACGCCGATGCGGCCACGTATGCTCTCAACGAGCTGAATGGACATCCATTTGACGCAAAACACACATTCCTCGTCAATCGTTTCGCCGATATCGAAAACTTTGCCGATATAGATGAGACGTATGTAGAACCACAGCGCGAAGAGTACCTCACAAAGGTGCATCGCTAACCTTTCTCTTCAACCTGAAGGCGAGGGCGCGAAGAAGCAGATGGCATGGCCTGCCCTGAAGTGGAGCCCAGACGACAAGTACACCGCGAGGCTGACGCCAGGTCAACAAATCAGTGTGTACGAGCTGCCGAGCATGGGCTTGCAAGGGAAGAAGAGTCACGCTGCTCGACTTTCCGGGTCGAACGGTTCTCTGCCAGAAAAAAATGTTCAATGTCTCAGAGGTAGGACCGGACAAGCCGGATTTATATAGACGGGATGATTGTGCTTACTCCCCTACTCCTTTCAGTGTAAGCTGTATTGGCAAAATCAAGGCGATTTTCTCTGCGTACGTGTCGACCGGTATACCAAAACGAAAAAGTCAATTTTCTGCAGCCTTAAGATTTTCCGTGTGCGCGAGAAAGACTTTCCGGTCGAAGTTGTCGAACTCAAGGGTTCGTCGCGATTCCTTGTATTTTCCTGTAAAGTCCGACGCAGCACGCAGATACGGTCACGGACTTTTCCTGGGAGCCCAAAGGCGAGCGCTTTGCCATCGTCTCGAGCAGCGATCCCAATTTGGGTAACCCGGGGCCTGGCGTTACTATCAAGACGGACGTCAGCTTTTACCAGCTCGATCGCAGCAAGTATGACTTTAAGTTCTTACGTGAGTCACGTTCCCCGATCCTTTGAGCGTGGACGCCGAGCCCGTCGTAGGCACGCTTGCGGGCCGCATGACGAACACGATCCGGTGGTCCCCGCGCGGACGGCACGTCGTGCTCGCGACCGTCGGCTCGACGTCAAAATCGGAGCTTGAGTTCTGGGACCTCGACTTCAATTCGGACGACGTGGTCAAGAAGGATCCGCCGGAGGAATAGAGCTCGGGCATCCAGCAGCTCGGCGTGGCGGACCATTATGGCGTGACGGACGTGGAATGGGACCCGAGCGGGCGGTTCCTCGCCACGGCCGCGAGCGCCTGGACTCTCATGGTATGTAAGCGCCGCCACATCCAGAGGACATCGACTCAATCGAATAGATCGAGAACGGGTATGCGATATGGGACTTCCGCGGACAGGAGGTCGAGAAGCGGCTGCTGGATAGGTTCAAGCAGTTCTTGTGGCGGTCGCGGGCGCCGTCGCTGCTGACGAAGGAGGAGATTGAGGTGTGGATCGACCAGGTGATCGAGCAGTTTGAGGAAGTTGTCGAGTGACTGAAACCATACACACACACTGCATGAGTCGAGAGGTTTTGGGTTCGATCAAAAGACTGGATATTACACACTACGACAGTTATAGCGTAGAAAGAAACGAAAAGGTAGGCATAATGCATATGAGAGCATAAGGTGGCGAGCATAAGTGGAGATAAAGGGGAGCGCATATGATGGTACTAGTACACGAGTTGCTTTTCTTAGCGCGTTGTGAATCGAAAAAATTAACAAGAGGAGGGCTAGAAGGGCTAGGCGTCTGTGTTGTGATGTAGAGATGTCGGCTCAGAACGAGCGCGTGCGCGCGTGCTCGGGCAGGCCCATGAGGAGCTCACGCGCCCAGGGCACGACAGCCACGAGGGCGAGCGCGGCGGCAGCGAGCACGTCGAGCGTGCCGGGGAGTGATACGAGCCACGCGAGGGCGCAGAGCGAGACGAGGCGATTGAACTACCACGCGGGGTCGTCCGCGAGGGCGCGCCGCTACCACTTGAGCTCGTGGGCCCATGTGCCGAGCTCTTCGAGCTTGTACTCGTCCGTCGCTCTTGGGAAGACTGTAAGGTAAAGTAAGTAAGGGAGAGAGAGGAGAGGTGTGGGGGTCTTACAGACGAGGAACATGTTGTTTTGGCGGCCGTCGGTGAGGTTGTGTACTGCGGCGCCCGAGATCGTTTTGCGATCGCGCGGGTGGAAGACTGTCCAGCTGAATGGCTCGAGTGGCGGGGCGATCGTTGATGAAGAGGAAATATGTGCGAGGGGTGAAACGAACGTACCCGGCAGGTCCGAATGCCCCACCAGAGCTTGACGCGGTGCAAGTCGAGATCGCCGTTCGGCGAGAGCGGGACGTCAATCTCGTCGTCGAAGTCCGCGTCGTCGCTATTCTCCTGCAACAGCTTTAGCCGGATGTACCTGCGTGTCGCGCAGAGGGAGGCGTTTAGTAGCGGTTTCAGAATTGAGCGAGAGCATTTGGGTGGGGGGAAGAAGAACGGACGGACCCAGGAGTCGCGCGGCGGAATCCGGAGCCCGTGCGGCGGATGGGGGTGCCGAAGAAGTACATACGCGCGACCCGGATGTACTCGGGGATTGAGTTGTTGTACCGCCTGACGAACGAGATGAGCTTGTCGACGTCGTCGATGAGGGTGCTGGCGATTCCGGGTTGCTCAGTCACAATTTCCATGTTGCAAGCAGAGACGAAAGACATTCAGGGGTGGGAATGAAGAGGGCAAAGAGGCTCTCTCTTGAGAGGACTCGTAGCAAAAAGCCCATGAGGTTTATAACAGCCATGCCAGTCAACGACAAGGGATTCTGGACGACGTGCAGAGAAACAAGACATCTGAAAGAAAGTTGGGAGTAGGCTGTGAGCAAGAACGGCTGAGGAAACACCGATTTCCAAATCAGAAATTACGGTTCTCATTGAAGGAACAGGAAACTTGAATCAGTCATTGTTACAATGCACATGATATTCATCCCTAGTTGGCTGAAAATGCATTTATTGTTGGATAAAAGATAGCGTATGAGGAAAACCAGCCCGGATATTACAACAACCTCTATAACGACGAGAATGTGGCAGGGATCAACCCCGCGGATGCGGTTGGACAAATCCAATATTCCTCTCACGATCAATCTCAATGAGGCCAAAGTGACTTAGATCATCGTAGAGTTGCCCTTCATCAAGCCCACCGAGGTAGACGTTACGGCTTGCATTGCTCTGACTAATCGCAAGAGCAACCTGACTGGGGACTGGGGAGGGCTTTTCCTAGCCAATCTCGAGCTCCTGGCCGTACAGAGAGAGTTTTTTGATGGTTGCACTAGCATGGAACGCGCCGGCAGTAGAGCCATCGAGGAAGGAGAGGAAAAACTTTTCGGGGAGGACTCGGATCGACTCGAGGGGGCCAAAGTGGACAAGGTTCAGGAGTTCGTCAACGGATGCGGTTGTGGGTAGGTTGTCAACGTAGACGGTGGGACCAGTAGCGTTATTAGAGACGGTGCCAGCGGCAGTAAGGGCCGCTCCCGAGTAGTTGCCAGGAGACGCAAGGTCGAGCCATGTTTCCAGTGGACGAGTTAATTGAGGTGGAATAGAGGAGTCCGGAAAAGCCAGAAGGCGGAGAGCCATTAGAAAAAGCCTGAGGGATGCCTGCCTGGGAGCCATAACCGTAGTTTGCAAACGCATCACGGGAGGTGGGGGTGACGAGACCGTTTGTGGTGGGAGCACCAAACGAGTTGGGGGACCAGTGCATGTTGAGAGTCACCACTCGTGAGACCAACCAAAACAGGCGAAGCACAAACAACCACACACTCCATTCACGCGCGTCTACTCTAAGTTAATTCCACTCAGACTCCGCAAACACACCCAACACTTCATTCAGAAGTATCGACGTGTATGACTTTATATCTGCGCTCGTATATGTCTTGGCCGTCTGCAGCTTATTCAGCACAAGCAGCACCTGGCTCCCAATAAAGTCCACAAAAACCAGATCAACTGCCGTGTCGTTCGAACCCGCGGGTGGCGTCGAGCCAATAAACGCTGGCGACCCGAAGAACGGTAGCGGCGTGTGTAATGTGTCATCACCCACCCCTGGGCACGCCTTGAAACGACGGATTAGCTTCTGTGCGTGAGAAGAGAGGAGCAGGACCCACGTCTTTGGTCACGTATCCAAGTGTCAGATTCTGCGCCGCACGGCGTTCGGGTCCCGCCCGCGCATGCATCTCCTCGAGCCAGAGCCGGTATCGTGTCTCCACGTCACCACGCGCATAGCGCTCGGCTGCCTCAGCAAGCTCGCGACGGCCATTCGCGCCTTCGCCGTTCAACGCGGGCAGCACCGCGCTTGCGACGCTCAGAGGGACGCCCGCGATAAACACGAATGCGTCCGCGAACGGGGATGCGGTCAGCTGGTCGTTCTTCGTGAATGGCCCCGAGTAGATGTCAAACCGCAGGCCTCCTGAGTTGGTGATGATGATATTGGGGATGTTTGCCCGTGTATTGTTCACCGTCAGCGCCGTCGGCAGCACCTGGTCCACGATCAGGCTCAGCAGCGAGCCGTTTGATGGGAACGGGTCCCGCGAGAGCGTGTAGTCTCGTGGTGCCGTGCCGCCGAACTTAAAGTCAAGGTCGAATTGCGCGGCTAGCGCTTTAAGCCCTTTGGTGATTTGTCGGCCTATGGACGTGTCGAACGACAAATCGTGGCTATTTGTGTGGTACTGGCGAGCAATGGGTTTAGGAAACGACGCCAATGCAGATTTGTTCCATACCTCATAGGTGACGCGGTTTGGGTCAAGGTAACGACGGTTCACAGTGAGGTTACGCTTGCTACCTCGATGGTCGAGATCCACACCTGAAGAGACCCTGTCACTGTCTCGTGCAACAGACAGGATGACAAGCTACCCACTCAAGAAACCTGTCCAAGCATTAGACCACGTCGGTAACCAGTGATGTCAGTTCCTCACCAAGGGTTTCCATGTACCGGCCGCTCTCGAGAGCAATTGAACGCCCATCAAACTGCACTAAGTAGCGCATAAGTGACATACGAACAACAACGCTCGCGCTCGATGCTTACGGCAATCTCGGATATGCGTGTGCCCGCCAAGGATCAGAATGGGCGTCGTCGGGTGTACAGCCCGGACGGCGTTGAAGACGAGAGGCCCTGAAAATAGCGCTTTCAATGCACATCACGTGTCCCAAGTATCACGAAACTCACAGTTGTCACGTGCCCCGGGCATATGGCTTCGATTTCACAACGTTCAATCACAGGCCATGGTTGGCGGGCTACGGGGACGTACCCAACAAGAAGGAAAAAGTCCGGCTCATCCTTGATCGCATCTGCAAACTGGGCAGACGTAAGCACGAGTCTTTGAGAGCCAAGTATAGGACGACTCACCCAAGCTTCTTTCACCATGTCTTCCACCTTTTGCACAGTGGTATTATGATCGTTCCCGGTAAAGTCGTACAGGATGCCGAGAGACGTGACCTTGCGGCCCCTACGAGAGACAAGTCATTGCCGGCGCCTTGCTGAGGTATATGACTCACTTTCGCGTCTTGAACTTGGCGAAGCGACCTGCAAAGTAAGGCATACAATCAGGAAATGGCTGACAATACTCATGACCAAGTTGCAACTGACTTCCAACGGGAACGCTGACTGGGGAGCCGTTTGGGCCCGGAATGGTGATATTGACGTTTGAGGAGAGGTACCGGCCGGGGAATTTTGGGGCAAAGTTCTGGTGCATGTCGAGCGCATTCGCGTAGATGTACAGCTCGTGACTGGATCGCGTCGGCCCTGGGTGAAGGAAAATAAAAAAAGATGCGTAACTTACTTTCCGATAGCGAGCACGTCATAAGGCAGTTGGGAGAAAAACTGGTTGGACTGTGCGTGATCAGGCTCTGGAAGCGGTGAGGTAAGGGACACGGGAAGACGCGTACATCGTGTGCGTCGATGCCGCCAGTCGGGAATCCGTCCGAGAGGCCGGTGCCTATTCGTAGAGTTAGGCTAGATCGAGGGAGAGGGAAACGTGTCGGGTACCATCGTGGAGGTCACCAGAGTCGACCAATAACAAGTCGACGTCCTTTTCCTAACACAATGTCAGCGTTTCAGACAGACAAAGCGAAAAACACGCGCACATCTGCAATTTTCTTCATGTGCGCCACGAAGGACGCAAAGTCGCCGAAATCTCCACTTTAAAAGAACACATAGCGTCTGAATCAATGGGTGATATGGGTACTGCTGTAGCACACACACCTGAAGTTAGGTTCCGGGAAGGACGGCTTTTGGTGCCCGAGAAGCCAGCCGTGGCTGTCCGTGGTATGGATAATGTTGACGTCCCCCCATACGAGTGGACGCGAGGGCCGGGTAAGCGGGGCCTGGGGCGGGGCGCGTCGTGCATGTTCGTGCGTGTGGTCACCTTCTGGGCAAGCCCCGGTTGAACCTACAGAGAAGGCAAGGAGTCCAAAAGCAAAGGTGATGGCACGCATCCGTGTTACTGTAGTGGAGTGGGAAGGTCCACGGTCTCTCGACGAGTCTTGTCCGAGATGGAGAAGAAGGACGGGGTTGTGTGTTTATATCAAGTTGGTCATCTCTCACGAACGTGTACACAGTGATTTGGAAGGGAAGATTGAATTAAGAACCACTCTTACCCCGCCGGGCACTGCTTCGTCGCTCCCATGTTATTTCCGGGGTTGCCGCCAAAGCACGAGCGCCAAAAAGGGTCTTGTGATCTCCCTTCGTTAAATGGTTCTTCGAAAATGTGGAAGTTCTGAGACCTGAGGGGTTGATGCAAGCCGAGATTCGGACGAGGTCACAATCAAGAATTGTGTACGCACCACGCTAGTGAGCATGGCTGGGACCTGTGGGTGGGCCCGAGGCTGCCAAGGCTATACAGGGCACAAGGACGGTTCCTGAGCATACTGTACTCCGATTCTCCCCAACATTCCTCTCTCTCTCTCATTGGCCCAAGTCGGGTTTCCATGTTGTGCGTGCCCGCGTTGTTGTTAGGAGAAAGGCACGGCTCCCAGGGGTGTCTACATGGTACTCAGGGAATAACTGGTGCTGGTACTGTACACCGACTTTGATGCTTGATCATATCGGCCATGGTCAAATAAGGAAACTCTATCGTGGGAACCATCGATCGAGGACGGGATCCAATCGATCTGCAACTCTTGTTTTCCCAACCATTGGCAATGAACACGCAACAACCCCACCGCCTTCCAGAGATCAACTTCCGAGTTCTGATTATAGGACGAGCAAATGCTGGAAAAACGTCTATCCTACAACGAGTCTGCGAGACGACGGAGAGCCCATTTATTTACCGGGAAGGGGAGAGAGTACGTGGTCCAACTTTTTTGTCTGCGGGTCTGGTCTCACTGCCAACCAGGTTACTACACTCGGACCGTCCATGGATGTGAGTGACAATAGTTCCTCTCTTCAGTCGGTTCTGAACATGGAGCCAGCGAGGCGAGCATGCGATCGACGACGAACTTGTGTTCTCAAATCATACGGGATACATTTTTCATGACTCACGTGGAGTTGAGTCGGGTGCCACAGAGGAACTTGCCATTTTACAAGAATTCATTAAACGCAAATGTGGAGAATGGCGACTAAAAGACAGACTGCATGCCATATGGTTGGACGCTCGAATGTTCACGATCACGACAGCTGACCGACATATTTTTTGAGGTACTGCATCCCAATGGACAACCATCGTCCAGAGCTCGATCTGAGATTTTTCGACAACATCTGCCCAGATCAGAATGGTACGTCTTTACGAACATTCCTGACTGTGCTGAACACGATGATGTCAAGTCCCTGTCGTTGCTGTATTTACGAAATATGACCAGTTTCGGCGAAACGTCAAAATTGATTTGGATGACTACGGAAAGCCAGACGACAACGTATTTGAGGTGGCTGAGAAACGATTTCAAGAGCACTACCTACGTCCCCTTGGTGATCACGTTGGGTTTGTGCGATTAGAACGTGAGTTCAGAGTCAAATGCCAGAGTTACGTTCTGGTTATTCTTCGGCAGAAATGCACAGGCAAAATAGGCGTTGCGATGACCTCATTGAGAAGACAGCCGCAGCATTGAATGAAAATACCATCACATTGATGCTCTTGGCAGTGCGGCAGAGTAATCTAAAATTGCGTGTCAAAATAGCTTTGAACCGGTTAGTGCGCCAGTTGAAACGACGAAGCGAGTGACGATCTGAACGGACATTGCAGCGTCCATTCCGGTGCTGGGTTCAAGGTCGAAGGTACCAAGAGTATAGTCTGGGAATGTCTCTTTGCATTTCCATATATCTGGGTAAGTGTTGACAGGGTCTTAATTTGGGCTAAATGCCTCATTATGCCTGATGTCGCTCAACTTCTAGTGGGTGAGTGACGTTATTATCCGCTCTTCAGATTGATAGACTTGACCACGCTGGTGATCTACTTTGCAGTATGTGAGTGGCTATCATACCTGACTACGTTTCACGCCTGCTGACGACGGCTGTCCTCGGCTCTCCAGCATGTACGTGGCTGCGGTGCCTCACTGCGTTTGAAGCCTGCTGACGACGCCTTTCCACGGGTCTCCAGGGAGTGAGTTGCTGCGGTTCCTCGCTGCGTTTGAAGCCTGCTGATGACGGCTGTCCTCGGCTCTCTAGGAAGTGAGTTGCTGCGGTTCCTCGCTGCGTTTGAAGCCTGCTGACGACGGCTGTCCTCGGCTCTCCAGCGAGTGAGTGGCTGCGGTGCCTCGCTGCGTTTGATGCCTGCTGACGACGGCTCTCCTCGGCTCTCCAGCGAGTGAGTGGCTGCGATGCCTCGCTGCGTTTGAAGCCTGCTGACGACGCCTGTCCTCGGCTCTCCAGGAAGTGAGTGGCTGCGGTACCTCGATGCGTTTGAAGCCTGCTGACGACGGCTCTCCTCGACCCTCCAGGGAGTGAGTGGCTGTGGTGCCTCGCTGCGTTTGAAGCCTGCTGACGACGGCTGTCCTCGACCCTCCAGGGAGTGAGTGGCTACGTGCCTCGCTGCATTTGAAGCCTGCTGACGACAGCTGTCCTCGGCTCTCCAGGAAGTGAGTGGCTGTCATGCCTGACTACGTTTTACGCCTGCTGACGACGGCTGTCCTCGGTTGTCCAGGAAGTGAGTGGCTGCAGTGCCTCGCTGCGTTTGATGCCTGGTGACGACGGCTCTCCTCGGCTCTCCAGGGAGTGAGTGGCTGCTATGCCTCGCTTCGTTTGAAGCCTGCTGATGACGGCTGTCCTCGGCTCTCCAGGAAGTGAGTGGCTGCGGTGCCTCGCTGCGTTTGAAGCCTGCTGACGACGGCTGTCCTCGACCCTCCAGAGAGTGAGTGGCTGCGGTGCCTCGCAGCGTTTGAAGCCTGCTGACGACGGCTGTCCTTGGCTCTCCAGTTCGTGAGTGGCTGTCATACCTGACTACGTTTTACGCCTGCTGACGACGCCTGTCCTCGGCTCTCCAGGGAGTGAGTGGCTGCGGTGCTTCACTGCATTTGAAGCCTGCTGACGACGGCTGTCCTCGGCTCTCCAGGAAGTGAGTGGCTGCGGTGCCTCGCTGCGTTTGATGCCTGCTGACGACGGCTGTCCTCGGCTCTCTAGGAAGTGAGTGGCTGCGATGCCTCGCTGCGTTTGAAGCCTGCTGATGACGGCTCTCCTCGGCTGTCCAGTCTGTGAGTGGCTGCGGTGCCTCGCTGCGTTTGAAGCCTGCTGACGACGGCTGTCCTCGGCTCTCCAGTTGGTGAGTGGCTGCGGTGCCTCTCTGCATTTGAAGCCTGCTGATGACAGCTGTCCTCGGCTCTCCAGTTCGTGAGTGGCTGTGGTGCCTCGCTGCGTTTGAAGCCTGTTGACGACGGCTGTCCACGGCTGTCCAGGATGTGCGTGGCTGCAGTGCCTCGCTGCATTTGATGCCTGCTGACGACGGCTGTCCTCGGCTCTCCAGTTGGTGAGTGGCTGCGATGCCTCGCTGCGTTTGAAGCCTGCTGACGACGCCTTTCCTCAACTCTCCAGGGAGTGAGTGGCTGTGGTGCCTCGCTGTGTTTGAAGCCTGCTGACGACGCCTGTCCTCGGCTCTCCAGGGAGTGAGTGGTTGCAGTGCCTCACTGCGTTTGAAGCCTGCTGACGACGGCTGTCCTCGGCTCTCCAGGTGGTGAGTGACTGCGGTGCCTCGCTTCGTTTAAAGCCTGCTGACGACGGCTGCCCTCGGCTCTCCAGGGAGTGAGTGGCTACGGTGCCTCGCTGCATTTGAAGCCTGCTGACGACTCCTGTCCTCGGCTCTCCAGGGAGTGAGTGGCTGCGTGCCTCGCTGCATTTGAAGCCTGCTGACGACGCCTGTCCTCGGCTGTCCAGCGAGTGAGTTGCTGCGGTGCATCGCTGCGTTTGAAGCCTGCTGAAGACGCCTGTCCTCGGCTCTCCAGGAAGTGAGTGGCTGTGGTGCCTCGCTGCGTTTGATGCCTGCTGACGACGCCTGTCCTCGGCTCTCCAGCGAGTGAGTGGTTGCGATACCTCGCTACGTTTGAAGCCTGCTGATGACGGCTGTCCTCGGCTCTCCAGTCTGTGAGTGGCTGCGATACCTCGCTGCGTTTGAAGCCTGCTGACGACGGCTGTCCTCGGCTGTCCAGTTCGTGAGTGGCTGCGGTGCCTCGCTGCGTTTGAAGCCTGCTGACGACGGCTGTCCTCGGCTCTCCAGCGAGTGAGTGGCTGTGGTGCCTCGCTGCGTTTGAAGCCTGCTGACGACGGCTGTCCTCGGCTCTCCAGCGAGTGAGTGGCTGCGGTTCCTCGCTGCGTTTGATGCCTGCTGACGACGGCTCTCCTCGGCTCTCCAGCGAGTGAGTGGCTGCGGCGCCTTACTGTTTTTGAAGCCTGCTGACGACGGTTGTCCTCGGCACTCTAGTTCGTGAGTGGCTGCGGTGCCTCACTGCGTTCGGATGCTTGCTGACGACGCCTGTCCTCGGCTCTCCAGGGAGTGAGTGGCTGCGATGCATCGCTACGTTTGAAGCCTGCTGACGACGCCTGTCCTCGGCTCTCCAGGAAGTAAGTGGCTGTGGTGCCTCGCCACGTTTGAAGCCTGCTGACGACGGCTGTCCTCGGCTCTCCAGTCTGTGAGTGGCTGCAGTGCATTTTTAGCTTGCTCACGATACCTTCCTGGGCTCTTCACGATGTGAGTGGTTGCCTACCTTACCACGTTGTATACCTGCTAATAATGTCTGTCCTTTCATCTATCGTACTCACCCTTGGTCTACTACCCCTTGCATGCGTGTTCTCCCTTTAAGCCAGCTAATTGCGTCTCTCTTTGGTTCTCCAGTTCGTGAGTTCTCCCTCCACAGCCACTGAAGCAAGAATTTCACTTTTTTATCAGGTAGCGCAAATTATGTCACTTCCTACCATTCAAAATGTGTTATCTTTGTATCACATTCATTTGTTTCTGTGCCTTACAATATTTATCTTTCTAGTTCACCACTACCAATCTTCGGGGTCACCATTTGATCCTTGGTATTTCACTTTCTCATATTTAGAGTGTATTTAACTCCTTCAAAGCTGTTATCCTCATCTTGAAGCATGCCACTTTCTTACGTCTCTCGAACTTGACATCTGAATCAGCTCTAACCCACGCGGAGCTGGACTATCGGGCGGCGAATATTGACGCGAAGATTCAACAATACCTTATGTCATGCTCTCAAGAGCATTCTGTCGAGCAATTTGCGGCCTTTATTATGGCTACTGATTGTTCGTGTCTTCTCCCATCTGCTTGGATAGTACCTCATCGAAAATTTAGTGCCATCTACGTCGTCGGCTACTGATATTTGTTTGTTTGTTTTTGCATCTGTTAAGATAATATCTAATCACGCTCTTAGTGCCATCTAACTCTTCGGTCAAAAACCGTGAGAAAGATCATTGGTTTAAACGGTTTTGGGGACCAGTAAGTCTATCTCCTTGCCGACATTGAGGAACACCACAAGGAAGGATAAGTCGGTCTGATTTCGGGTGATCCAGGAGTCGTGTCATTGAGCCATGTATAATGTGTACCGTGACAACGCACTCGATCCTGGTGCATTGTTGTCGTAGCTTCACCGAAACTGGTTTCCGTTCATGAGATATGGTGCATTACTACCGTAACAGAATATTCGATTCTCTCAAGCTATGTTTATCATTATGATTCGGGCTGCATGACGAGGACCAGGCACAGCCTGAAGCGCACGCAGCTCGTGCTGCCGCCGCAAAACTCGCTCTTCGTCATGGCCCTGGGCCTCCAAGTCAGACCAACGCATGCTGACTCGGAATACACTGCATCCACGCACACAGACACTAGAAAACAGCTGGAATGCACAAATGCCCCTGCAGAGCGCGGCACACGCACCAGCCTCACCTTTCGCCCCATTGGCACGTTCCCCATGATGGCGCTGCGCATATACAGACAGGGTACCAGGAAAGACACGTGCAGAGACGCGGCCTGTCGTGTTTGACGGCGCACAGGTGGACGCCTGCTCACGGCGTCCGACGCGGAGAACCACTGGAGCGAGTTTGATAAAGCCTCGATGTTTGTCGAGGAACACTAGCTCAAACTAGGACAGAATCGATATCAGAGTGTATTCGGTGAAAATGGAGAGATCTTTATGGTACCAGAAAGGTAGTGATAACGGGGAAGGAAGAAAGGATAATGGAGCAATGCACAAGGCGAAGCAGTGCCAGTGTCTACGACCGTCTTATATACGATTGAGCGAGAGTCCTTGGAAAGCGAGTAGGCAAGATGCTTGGTGACGTTGGTGATATGTCGGCGTGTTACGGTAATGACGCTAGTTACACTTGACCGGGACGAGGCGTACGGCGATCGAACTTCGATGTGCTGCACTTTTGTCACCCACGCTAGAGAACCCGCCAAGGACGGTTGCGAGGTTGTTCCCGCGCAGTCCTGAGCAGGACTCACCAGTCAGCCATCGTAATAATGGTGCTCGCGCATCTCACTCACTTTGCGCTACTTCACTTCGTTGGCATTTGGCCGCCTGCCGCTGCGCTGTGCCTCGCCGCGCTCCACGGTAGCCCTAGGCTCACTGCCGCACTTGCTCCTGGCTGCTCGCTGCGCGTCACGAGTGCTTGCGCGAGGCAGCGCTGTTTGGTGCTCCAGGCAGCGCACTAGAGCGACTCGTCCTCATTCTCACGCCAGATGTGGGCGTACACGCGTGTGGGCAGTTGTTGGGTACAGCTGGCGATTTTAGGGGCCAGGCTCGAGCTGCTCGAGCTTTCTCTCGAGGGTGCCCCAGATGACCTTCAGCTCTGGCTCAGACTGATCGCTTCGCAGTTATCCGTGTCTCGTTGCAAGCGCTGTACAGGCAGGTTGGCTCGCTGTTGCCGAACGTGCAGGCTTTTCACATGCTCTGCCTGTGGGCTACTCTGGTAACTGAGGGTGCCAAGGCGGAAGACCACTGGCAGTCGCGACTCGCGCCTACGACTTCCGCTTGCGTCGGCATCGTGTTTCTCTTCTTTCTCTTTCGAAGTGTTTCCTTTGCGCGCATACGTTTCATCTCTCTCATCACATTCGTTACGACTTAACCTTTTCTTTGAAGAGAATTGCGCGGGTATCCTCATACTATCAGACGGCCATACAACCCCATTTTTTGTCGAGCACAAACACGAACCGAACCGCTTGCCCTCCGCCCTCGGGTCGCGCGAGTCAAGTCAGTGGCGGGCTCGGCTTCCCGCTCTGGAAGATGCCTCTTACGACACAGTGCATGGGGTGTTGCACATGGTGGCGGAAGCTGCGAGCTACCCAAGTGACAAGAGTCTGGGCTCAGACAACATCGCCGCGTTTTCGTGACTCACGTCATGGCGGGGACTGCGCGGAAAGGATAAGTGGCCAGGTCGGCGAGTAAGACGGACAAAGGACGCACTGAGCGCCTGCACTCCTTCTCTAAGCCGCGGACTTTGAGATCGGGCAGGTGGGATCTTCTTGAGTTCAAACCAGCCTAATGTCAGTCGTACTGTCCTGCGCGACGAAATCGTGTGCACACTCAAGGGGCGGAGTTGGCCGGTTGAACCAGCGCTCCAGCTCCCTCGTATGTCCCGGCTGCGCCGTCATGGCGTACACCTTCCTGTGCGCGTCTCCGTAATAGCCACTCTTAAAAGGGAACCATTAAAAGAAGCTAACCTTGGCGCGCTTGAGCGTGTTGACGATGCTGCTTTTACCGACGTCCAGAACCTGACAAGGCTAATTGCAATGTACGACCCGGACACCTGGAGGAGGAGGAGGAGGAGGAGGAGGAGGAGGAGGAGGAGTGGTGCGTGTAGCAGAGGAGAGATTCGCGCACTGGTGGGGGCCGCGCGGAGAGAAAGGGGAGCGTTGAGGTCCTGGTGCAGAGGTGCTTCAGGTGTGTCAGCGCACTCGCGAGTGGCACCAGGTCTATCCGAGAAATAGAGAGGGAAGGGGAGACAGCCGGACGGCACGTATCGATCTTGTTGAGCAGGAACAGAACCGCTTTCCCTCTGCCTTGCGCTCGTGCACCTCCTCCTGCACCTTCGTCTTTCCGCTCCCGACAGAGGGCATCACCGGCACAGCGGGTGAGAAGCCGTGAATCGGAGCGAAAGTTACTGAGCGTCGGCTCAGGTTCCTTCGTCATACTTTCTTGCGACGGCAATCGAGCAGAACGAGTTGGCACGTACGGAGCGTCGACGACGTTTTTCTTCTCCGCTGAGCTTGAGGTGGGGCAATCGCAGGACGGCTGGGCCTTCCTTGGTGTCAGTGCTGGAGCGATATGAGTACATTGTCCTACTCGACGATGGCTGGGTGAAAACTCAATCTAAGGAGAAGGGTTGGCTTCTTCACGTCGACTGAGAGGATCACAGATAATACTGTTTAACTCGCTGTGTCTTCCCACGATAGATTGATGTTGGTAAGATGAAGCGGAATAAGAATTTGGCAGATGGAGCTACAGTATATCCCATGTCGCAAAGTAGGGCCTGTCTGGGTCAAAAGGGCGTTCCATGAGATCCTGGATCCTGAATACTCGACGACACGCCTTAGGGATTTGCCAGTGCCGAGTCGCGTAAATTGCGAATAGTCTTTTTCTACGGTGATTTTGTCGACTTTATCACCGAGATTGAGTAGGATTCTAAGCAAAGCCTAGGAAAGAGCGGTGTGGGAGGAATAAGAGAGGATGGGACAAGGCGCGATCACGGAGCATCTGAATCTCGAAACGGACAAACGACAAAGAATGTCCTATGGCCGTATGGCCCGTATCCCGAATTGGCGTCGTTGTCTGTTCTTCCACGTTCACTTGAAGAGCTCGGACAATGTTCGGATGTTGGACGACCATCAGACTTCATCGAGAAGTTCTCTTTGTCCAATTGGACCGCAGGTGCTAGCGAATGGTGCCATCAACGTTGTCTTTATGTCAATGGTACCCTAGCTTGAATGGTTAAGTCTATGCATCGGCAGGGGTTTTGCACCAAATCACTCAGGCCTGTGAGGCACCTCCGAGTCTTTCACAAGCCCGTGCCGAACTTATGTTATCTTTCTCTCCAGTTTCGACACTCCAGGTTTTGTAGATCTGTAACGAGTCTTTGAGTGAGCACACCGGCATTTTTCCCTCTCAGGTTCTTACAGTCTGCATGTATGTTCCTCTTCACCTTCACATGGCATAAATGCTACGATTCTGTGCTAGAAAATCGCTAGTTGGCCCTCCGCTGAGCTCCCCGCTATCTCGGTCGTTGGTGGCCGACCCGACTGGATGACCCGCACAACCCTTCCACCTCGACAACCTCTCAGTCCTCGCCTTTTCTCTCGCACCCACGCGCTCCGCCTGTGAATTCCGCGGCGCAAGATTGCCCACTCCCTGCGCCCCAGCCGCCAGCGAACGCCCTCCCGTTCCTCGATCTCTGCGCTTCACACCTCGGCGATTCCGACGTGAACGATCCCTTTATCACCGCTGCGACCTGGTTGACAGCACGCGCGCGTGACTGGGCCGTCACTGTATGCTCGTCCGCAAAGCGACTTGTGAGCCGCCGCTTGGTGACGCTCGGCATCGCTTCCGGCCCGGGAGGATCGCGCCTTTCGTGTTGGCGCTGCGCATGCTGTCGCTGTCGGTCCCAGTGCACGTAGACGCCGACGCCCGGCGCGTGCTTCTCGGTGAGTTCCGGCCCGGCTGGGGGGAGGCCATAGCGATGTTCAACGAGATCGTATCTGCCGTTCGGCGGTCCCGCGCGGAGGTGGGCGTACTGACGAGGTGGGAAATGCACTGCAGAGTACGGCTTCCTCGGGATAGTGATTGTCGACGACGATGACGAGTTTGCGCGGCCGAGCGAGGTCAGGGACGCAGAGGATTGTCCTGTGGTGTGCCTCGCCGGACAGAAGGGGAGAAAAGAGGGCATTGGACATGCGGGTTGCGGTCATTGGATCGTACGGGATATTTGGGAACACACTTTTTAGGTCTAACTCGGAGAAACAGAAGCAGATTAACCTTAGGGTGAGTCTCACGAGCATGATTGACTGGCCAATTTCCCATACTCCGTTACAGTAAAAAAAAGAAACAAAGAACGAAATGATTACTGATCGCCCACCGGTCCAGCCGCCTCACCAAGAATTCCAGAGAAGGCGTGCGCGAATTGTACTACCGGGCTTAGATATTTGACGAACTTTAGATTTTTATAGTCTCTAACGCTCTCAAGGTAGGAGGTAGACGGCACCGGGAGAGTCACAGCCCTCGATGCTGTCGGCGAATGGAGTATCAATATGATTGAATGTGAGACATCCTTGCTGCATCCGAGCCCGAAGGAACCGTCTGAGATGAAGGGGATTACAGTGTGCGCTGCAGTGGTTGGTTTGTACAGCCCTCTGCCAGTGGCAGTTGTCGTGACTGGCCCCAAGGAAGCACACCCGTTACTGTACTGATGTTTGTGGCCCACTCACCCGAGCGCTCTACTTGATTGACGATATGTCTCCTATCCAGGACAATACGGGGAAGCATACTCGGGCTTCTGGAGAGGAATACGATCCATGATTCAGATGATTGCAGATATTGGGCTATTGAGGAGCTGAGGCTTGTTCGTGGCCCCAAAGATGACGAGATTGACGAGAATGAGATTACCTTAGTTGCAGCGAGGACTTAGATTTCAGAGGTGCCAAAGATGAGATGAGGGCAAGACTCATAATATTCACACCGCTGATGGGAACCGTGCGTCTCGTGCTTCTAGGTCTCGAGAAAAAGGAGATTACATGACCGATATAAGTGAGAGGTACATGGGTCTGCGTGGGGTGGCGAGAAGGGAGAACACGGTCGTGTTGAAGGGGTGACGGCTTGTGCGCCGTGTTTACCGAAGCCTGGACTCGAGCTCCTCCGAAAGACCTGTGCAGCACATAGAAGTCGGTATTCTTGTAAGGGGAAGGGAGGCAATAAAAAGAAAAGAGAGCAAGGAGATCTGCTCACCGATATCGTTACTCGACCTTGGGACCAACGCGCAGGACGCGCTCACCATTGCCGCAACCTCTGTCGTCGATGGTGGATAGATGACCCTCCTAGCGATGCGGTGGGTGAAATTTGAAGGGTCTCCCCGGTGTAGCACGAAGGCGAAGAAGGAGGGCGGCAGGAAGCTGTAGCCGCCGAAGTCGAGGGCCACGATCCTATTCCCCTCGACCTTCTTGAAGTTTGCGCGATTCAGATCAGACGGGCAGAGGCAGAGCTTGGTCCCTAAGCTAACACGTCCGCTCCTCCTGTGTTTCCCTGTGACATATAAAATCTGCATTAAGAGTTATCATCTGGAAAGCAGCCAAGGGACAAGGCGAGACAAAGGGGAACACTTACACCGTTGATGTGATCCTCTAGCTCCTGGATGGACTCGTACCAGATGGACGACGTCCGGTTGATGAAAAAGGGGTGCTCGATCAGCCCTCCACCGACAGGTCCAGGCGTTGAGCTGGGGCTTGGGATGGCGATAAGGGATTGTACGGCGGCGGCGACGAGGGCAACATCGGAGTTGACGCATATCGGCCCGTCAATGTACTCGGCGACGATGAAACCGAAGTCGCCCCACGTGAACGCGATGTAAACACGAGGGGCACGCACAGTAGGGATGTCGTTGGCTTCAAGGTATTGCGCGACAAAGCGTTGCGTCTTGGCCTCGCCCATAGTTATGTTGCGTCCAAACTTGACCCAGATGTCGCTGACCTCGTTATCAGACCTCTTGTCGAGAGTGATTTGGACACCGCTGATGTTGGTGGCGGTAGCCTGGTGGGGACCCAGGTGGAAACACTGCGTGACGATCGTCTCGTAGCTCGGCATGTTTGCCGGCTTTTTTTCATCGTTAATAAAGACATCGACTTTGGGGGACATGGTGGTAATTACTGACGAGGCAAGAGGGTTGTGTCAGTCACGGTTAAAACAAGGGAAAGAAGGGTCCTGCGGGTTACTAACTGTAACAAATGTAACGGTGGCGAAGACGAAGACGACGTCGACTCTTGTGCGTATAGGTGGTAGACTTGGTTGAGCACGCAAGAAGGAGCAGAGGAGTGTGAAAGAGCTTTCGGGAATCACAAAACGGAAAATCCAGTAACCGGGCCCTGCTCCCGGTTTCGCCCATTGGGTAAAATATTAGTAAACATTTCCAAAAATGGCTGATTTTGAAGTTCCGGGAATCTGGTCCACTTCATGACGACCAAGACTTCCAATCCAATGGTGAGCATGGCTGTACAAGTATCCTCTCCCTGGTATTTGTAAGTACCCACAAGTAACTCACAAGTGTTTTACGAGGCTATGTTTATTTTTAAACGATCGATACATTTTTATTGACAGACCAGTCCTAGGCATGCTGGCACCCATTGTCCTCAGGCTGTACTGAATGTACGAACTACCCTTGGGTCTGTTAACAATATGCTGATGTGGGGAAAAAACAAAACACGTTAGACATGATAAACAACAAAGACCGCGACGACGCACCGCAGCCCGGAATCAGGCGGTGGGGATGATGCCCTGGTTGTAGCTGAGCTTCACGTCCTCGATGTGGACGAAGCCCCAAACTGCACGACCGATACCGTTGGGGGCGCGAGAAAAGGAGCGCTCGGTCTCAGCATCGGCATCGGAGACATTGGCGGGAACGTGGGGGCGGGTGTAGCGCCAACCCAGCAAGCTAAAGATGTGGCGGGCCTCGGTCTCGATGTCGCCCTCTACCTTGGGCCGGTTCTCTACCTCGGGGCCGCCCGAGACCATGACGGCGTCACCGGACACCTAGAGGCCGTCACGGAGCCATGCAGCGGTTGCCTGCGATCCGTAAAAACGACAAAGAGCGCAAAAGGACAAAGAAGTAAATCAGGAGATGGGTAGCTGAGGAGATGGCAGAAAGAGGACACACATAAAATCACGACAGCCGAGATACGCAAATCCGAGCTGGCGGAAGTAGAAGGGCTCGAAGTGGCGGTCGACGAGGGCCATGAGGAGCTGACCGAACGTGGTACCGGCGGCGAGCCCGAGTCGGAAGACGACTATGACTGCAAAGGAGGGAACCGTACGAGCACGGAATTTGATGTTGAAGTCGCCTGGGAAGGGAGCTCCCTCGGTGGGCTGCTCGAAAACGACCCCGTCACTGGAGGTGATCTTGGGCGGCTTGCCCCGACTCTCGACGTCGCTGAAAACGACCGACTGCGCGTCGCCACCAGCAGCGGCGAGGACGCGGAAGGACCAATGGCAACCATTGGTCCTTCCGCGTCCTTGCCGACTTCGGCACTGGTTCTTGATTTGGCCACGGTTGTTAGCCTGATCGTCGAGACCGGTGCCAACCTTAGCACCCGCGTTCAGGACGTCAGCAAAGAGAGTTCCATCCTTAACAATCGCATCCAGGACATTCTGGGGAACGGTGGCAGGCGTGTAATCGCCTTTGACCTGTGCGCAGTAGCAAGAGGAAGTGTGAAGTCGGTCGGGAAGTGGGGGAGAGGGAGGAGAAGACAAACAGTGCGTGAGTGTGAGGCTACAGAAGACGAAGGAAAAGAACGTACCACAGACGTAGGGACGGGACGGGGAGAGCGGTGTCGATGGCGATGGCGACGGAGTCGAATTTAGACATGGTCTATGAGTACAAGCGAGACGGTGAGCATGGAGTAGAAGAACGCGATAACAACGTACTATCGTTGATCGGTTGACTGAAGAAGGGCTTACTATGCAGAATTAGGTTACGTAAGATAACGCGACTTTGTTTCCCTCCAAATCGACACAATCAATGGCAACCCCACACGAACTCGACATTGACTTTTCGGACATCGAAGAAAAGTGCATTGGGCTAATCCGGCGATAGTGTCATCAGCTGACAAAACCTCACGACAGATATAAGGTCCGTCTAGAAGAGGGCTTCGATCACATCCTAGTCGTCGATGGTGTTCCCGTCATCGACAAGTCAAAACTCGAGAAACTTTTAGCAAAAATCGCAAAGGAGTTCACACGAAAAGGCGCAGCAATAAAACCTGATGATGTCTCCGTACCATGGAACGAAAAGACGGGAAAGAGCAACGGGTAAGAGCCCTCCCAGTCACATGTATGCTATCGTTTGAACCCACATAGATACGCATTCATCGAATTCCGAAACGCCGATGCGGCCACGTATGCCCTCAACGAGCTGAATGGACATCCATTCGACGCAAAACACACATTCCTCGTTAATCGTTTCACCGATATCGAAAAATTTGCCGATCTAGATGAGACGTATGTGGAACCACAGCGCGAAGAGTACCTCACCAAGGTGCGTCGCTAACCTTTCCCTTCAACTCTGAAAATTCCTCTAATACATGCCACAGGAGCATCTGCGAGCTTGGCTGGCTGATCCCCAGGGCCGCGACCAGTATGTGACATATCGCGGAGATGAAGTTTCAATTTGTTGGCACGGTCGTCCTTCACAATGTGAGGTAGCCTTTGAAGACAATGTACGTCTCACCAACCCATTCAAAGACATCTCTTTTTACTCACCACGCCGCCCATAGCAAAATCTACGAACTGAATTATACGTTTCGTGGTCACCGCTCGGTACATATATTGCGGCTCTTTACCGGCAGGGAATCCGATTATACGGCGGCCCTTCTTTCCAACTTCAAGCCCGCTTCTTCCACCCGTTTGTCCGACTAATTGACTTTTCGCCCTGCGAGCAGTATCTCGTCACTTGGTCGCACGAGCCGATCGTAGTGGCGGAGAACATCCCCAAGGGCCCACGCTCTTTCTCTACCGAGGACGAGGGCAACAACATCGCAATATGGGACATCAAGACGGGCCATCTTCTGCGCACGTTTCCTTCTATCCTCCCTGAAGGCGAGGGCGCGAAGAAGCAGATGGCATGGCCTGCCCTCAAGTGGAGCCCAGACGACAAGTACACCGCGAGGCTGACGCCAGGTCAACAAATCAGCGTGTACGAGCTGCCGAGCATGGGCTTGCAAGGGAAGAAGAGCCTCAAGATCGAGGGTGTCGTCGATTTTGAGTGGTGCCCGCATGGAGAAAAAGAACGAGAAGATGCCGCCAAGGCGTCCAAGAAGCCGACAGAAAACATGCTGGCATATTGGACGCCCGAAGTCGCCAACCAACCTGCGCGTGTCACGCTGCTCGACTTTCCCGATCGAACGGTTCTCCGCCAGAAAAATTTGTTCAATGTCTCAGAGGTAGGACTGAGCAAGCGCATTTATAGACGGGACGATGGTGCTTACTCGCCTACTCCTTCCAGTGTAAGCTGTATTGGCAAAATCAAGGCGATTTTCTCTGCGTACGTGTCGACCGGCATACCAAAACGAAAAAGTCGATTTTCTGCAACCTTGAGATTTTCCGTGTGCGCGAGAAGGACTTCCCGGTCGAAGTCGTCGAACTCAAGGGTTCGTCGCGAGTTGCTTGTATCTTCCTCTAAAGTCCGACGTAGCACGCAGATACGGTCACGGACTTTTCCTGGGAGCCCAAAGGCGAGCGCTTTGCCATCGTCTCGAGCAGCGATCCCAATTTGGGCAACCCGGGGCCGGGTGTTACTATCAAGACGGACATTAGCTTCTACCAGCTCGATCGCAGCAAGAATGACTTTAAGCTCTTACGTGAGTCACGTTTCCAGATTTTTTTTGAGCGTTGACGCCGAACCCGTCGCAGGCACGCTTGCGGGCCGGACGACGAACACGATCCGGTGGTCCCCGCGCGGACGGCACGTCGTGCTCGCGACCGTCGGCTCGACGTCGAAATCGGAGCTTGAGTTCTGGGACCTCGACTTCAATTCGGACGACGTGGTCAAGAAGGACCCGCCGAAGGAGGAATGGAACTCGAACATCCAGCAGCTCGGCGTGGCGGACCATTATGGGGTGACGGACGTCGAGTGGGACCCGAGCGGGCGGTACCTCGCCACCGCCGCGAGCGCCTGGACTCACACGGTACGTAAGCGCCGGCCACAATCCAGAAGGACGCCGACACTGAATCGAACAGATCGAGAACGGGTACGCGATATGGGACTTCCGCGGGCAGGAGATCGAGAAGCGGCTGCTGGATAGGTTCAAGCAGTTCTTGTGGCGGCCGCGCGCGCCGTCGCTGCTGACGAAGGAGCAGAAGCGAACGATACGGCGGAACTTGAAAGAGTATGCGCGCGCGTTTGACGAGGCGGACGCGGCGGAGGAGACGTCGGTCAGTGCGGAACTCGTCGCGCAACGGAAGCGGGCCGTGGACGAGTGGAATGCGTGGCGCGTGCGCGTCGCGGAGGACATTGTGGAGGTACGGCCCGAGCGCGAGCCGCATGGTGGTGCGGCGGCTGCGCGCAAGGAACAGGTAGAGGAAGAGGAGGATAAGGAGGAGATTGAGGTGTGGATCGACGAAGTGATCGAGCAGTTTGAGGAAGTTGTCGAGTAACTGAGATTATGCACAATGCATCGGTCAAGATGTTTTGGTTCGATCAAAAAGACTCGTCGGATAATTACACACTGCGACAGTATAGCGTAAAGAGAGACGAAAAGGTAGGCATAATGCATATGAGGGCATAAGGTGGCGAGTATATGTGGAGATAAAGGGGAGTGCATATGACAGTACTAGTACACGAGTTGCTTTTCTTTCCTTAGCGCGTTGTGAATCGAAAAATTAACAAGAGGAAGGCTCGAAGGGTGCTAGACATGTGCTGTGGCGTAGGTATGTGCGGAAATGTGGACTCAGAACGAGCGCGTGCGTGCGTGCTCAGGCAGGGCCATGATGAGCTGACGCGCCCAGCGCACGACGGCCACGAGGGCGAGGGCGGCGGCAGCGAGCACGTCGAGCGTGCCGGGGACGGGTGAGACGAGCCACGCGAGGGCGCAGAGCGAGACGAGGCGGTTGAAGTACCACGCGGGGTCGTCCGCGAGGGCGTGGCGCTGATACTTGAGCTCGTGGGCCCATGTGCCGAGCTCTTCGAACTTGTACTCGTCCGTCGCTTTTGGGGAGACTGCAAGGTGAAGAGTCAGTACGGGAGAGGGAGGAGACGCGTATGGAGGACTTGCAGTTGAGGAACATGTTGTTTTGGTTGCCGTTGGTGAGGTTGTGTACTGCGGCGCCCGAGATCGTTTTGCGATCGCGCGGGTGGAAGACTTTCCGGCTGAATGGCTCGAGTGGCTGGACGATCGTTGATGAAGAGGGAAGATGTGCGAGGGGTGAAACGAACGTACCCGGCAGGTCCGGATGCCCCACCAGAGCTCGACGCGGTGCAAGTCGAGATCGCCGTTCGGCGAGAGCGGGACGTCAATCTCGTCGTCGAAGTCCGCGTCGTCGCTATTCTTCTGCAACAGCTTTAGCCGGATGCACCTGCGTGTCGCGTAGAGTGAGGCGTTTAGTAACGGTCTCGGAAGTCATACTATTGAGCGAGAGCATTTGGGCGGGGGGGGGGGAGAGAACGGACGGACCCAGGAGTTTCACGGCGGAATCCGGAGCCCGTGCGACGGATAGGGGTGCCGAAGAAGTACATGCGCGCGACCCGGATGTACTCGGGGACCGAGTTGTTGTACCGCCTGACGAACGAGATGAGCTTGTCGACATCATCGATGAGGGTGCTGGCGATTCCGGGTTGCTTAGTCACAATTTCCATGTTGCAAGCAGAGACGAAAGACATTCAGAAGTGGGTGGTCGGGAAAGAAGAGGGCAAAGAGGCTCTCTCTTGAGAGGACTCGTAGCACAAGCCCATGAGATTTATAAGATCCATGCCAGTAAACGACAAGGGACGGATTCTGCACAATGCGCAGAGAAACGAGACGTCTAAATGAACAAAGTTGCAAGTGGGCTGTGAGTAAGAACGTCTGGCTGAGAGTGCAGGTATGAGTTGTCCGAGGAAACATCGATTTCCAAATCAGGAATTACGGCTCCCATTGTAGGAACAGGAAACTCAAATCAGTCGTTATTACAATGCACACGATATTCATCCCCAGTTGGCTGAAAATGCATTCATTGTTGTATAAAAGATAGCGTATGAGGAAAACCAACCCGCATATTACAACAACCTCTATAACGACGAGAATGTGGCATGGATCAACGAGGCTCCGCGGATGCGGTTGGACAAATCCAATATTCCTCTCGCGGTCAATCTCAATGAGGCCCAAAGTGACTTAGTCATCGTAGAGTTGCCCATCATCAAGCCCACCGAGGTAGACGTTATGGCTTGCATTGCTCTGACTAATTGCAAGAGCAGCTTGACTGGGGACTGGGAGGTGCTCTCCCCAGCCAATCTTAAGTTCCTGGCCATGCAAAGACAGTTTTTTGATGGTTGCATCGGCGTGGAACGCGCCGGCAGTAGAGCCATCGAGGAAGGAGAGGAAAAACTTTTCGGGGAGGACCCGGATCGACTCGAGGGGGCTAGAGTGGACAAGGTTCAGGAGTTCGTCAACAGAGGCGGTTGTGGGTAGGTTGCCAACGTAGACGGTGGGACCAGTAGCGTTATTAGAGGCGGTGAGAGCGGCAGTAAGGGCCGCTCCCGAGTAGTTGCCAGGAGACGCAAGGCCAAGCCATGTTTCCAGTGGACGAGTTAATTGAGGTGGAATAGAGGAGTCCCGAAAAGCCGGAAGGCGGAGAGCCATTAGAAAAAGCCTGAGGGATGCCTGCCTGAGAGCCATAACCGTAGTTTGCAAACGCATCACGGGAGGTGGGGGTGACGAGACCGATTGTGGTGGGAGCACCAAACGAGTTGGGGGACCATCGCGCCTTTTTGGCGCCAGGTCCACCGACGGTATCCATGGGACGCTGAAATGGATTGATTCGAGTAGTAACCGGAGTGGTAAGGAAAACGGAGGGGGGCAGAGAAAGAGATGATGTCAAGATCAAAGCCGTAAAGAGGATACTGAGTTGCAGAAGCGATCTGTGTGTCGTCCATTGTGAAGGAAAGAGCGGGAGAGAGGGTTGGGGAGAAAGAGAGTGGTGTGAAAGACAAAAAGGAGAGGAGTGCAGTGTACTTTCATAGATAGAAAGCTGAAAAGCTTAAAGGTTCGCCTACGCTTGCAACAAGGAATAAGCGAGCGCAAGAGAGAGAGAGATAGAGAGAGTGCGAGAGTGCGTGTTGAGACAAGAGTCACCACTCGTGAGACCAACCAAAACAGGCGAAGCACAAACAACCACACACTCCATACACGCGTCTACTAGTACTCTATGTTAATTCCACTCGGCCTCCGCAAACACACCCAACACTTCATTCAAAAGTATCGGCGTGTATGACTGTATATCTGCGCTCGTGTATGTCTTGGCCGTCTGCAGCTTATTCAGCACCTGCACCACCTGGCTCCCAATAAAGTCCACAAAAACCAGATCAATTGCCGTGTCATTCGAACCCGCGGGTGGCGTCGAGCCAATAAACGCCGGCGACCCGAAGAACGGCAGCGGCGTGTGCAATGTGTCGTCACCCACACCAGGGCACGCCTTGAAACGACGGATTAGCTTCTGTGCGTGAGAAGAGGGGAGCAGGACCCACGTCTTTGGTCACGTATCCAAGTGTCAGATTCTGCGCCGCACGGCGTTCGGGTCCCGCACGCGCATACATTTCCTCGAGCCAGAACCGGTATCGTGTCTCCACGTCACCACGCGCATAGCGCTCGGCTGCCTCAGCAAGCTCGCGACGTTGATTCGCGCCTTCGCCGTTCAACGCGGGCAGCACCGCGCTTGCGACGCTCAGAGGGACGTCCGCGATGAACACGAATGCGTCGGTGAACGGGGATGCGGTCAGCTGGTCGTTCTTCGTGAACGGTCCTGCGTAGATGTCGAACCGCAGGCCTCCTGAGTTGGTGATGATGATATTGGAGATGTTTGCTCGTGTATTGTTCACCGTCAACGCTGCAGGCAGCACCTGGTCCACGATCAGGCTCAGCAGCGAGCCATTCGACGGGAACGGGTCCCGCGAGAGCGTGTAGTCTTGTGGTGCCGTACCGAACTTGAAGTCAAGGTCGAATTGCGCGGCCAGCGCTTTGAGCCCTTCGGTTATTTTTCGGCCTACGGACGTGTCGAACGACGAATCGCGGCCATTTGTGTGGTACTGGCGAGCGATGGGTTTAGGAAACGATGGAAAGGCAGATATGTTTTATACCTCGTAGGTGACACGGTTTGGGTCAAGGTAACGACGGTTCACAGTGAGGTTACTCTTGCTATCTCGGTGATCGAGATCCACGCCTGAAAAGAGACCCTGTCACTGTCTCGTGCAACAGACAGGATGACGAGCTACCCACTCAAGAAACCTGTCCAAGCATTAGACTACGACGGTAACCAGTAATGACAATTCATCACCTAAAGTTTCCATGTACCGGCCGCTCTCGAGAGCAATCGAACGCCCATCAAACTGCACTAAGTTGCGTATAAGTGACACACGAACAACGAGGCGCACGGTCGCGATGCTTACGGCAGTCTCGGATATGCGTGTGCCCGCCAAGAATCAGGATCGGCGTCGTCGGGTGTACAGCCCGGACGGCGTTGAAGACGAGAGGCCCTGAAAATGCAATGAACATCACGTGTCCCAAGCATCACGAATCTTACAATTGTCACGTGCCACAGGCATGTGGCTTCGATTTAACAACGTTCAATCACGGACCATAGGAGGCGGGCTACGGGGACGTACCCAACAAGAAGGAAAAAGTCCGGCTCATCCTTAATGGCATCTGCAAACTGGACAGACGTATGTGTGAGTCTTTGAGAGTCGAGTATAATAAAGCTCACCCAAGCTTCTTTCACCATGTCTTCCACCTTTTGCACAGTGGTATTATGAACGTTCCCGGTAAAGTCGAACAGGACGCCGAGAGACGTGACCTTGCGGCCCCTGCACATGCATGCGTTATAAGCGCCATACTGAGGTATACGACTCACTTTCGCGTCTTGAACTTGGCGAAGCGACCTGCGAATAAGATATACAGTCAGGAAGTGGTACTAGTAACCAAGTTGCAACTGACTTCCGACAGGCACGCTGACCGGGGAGCCGTTCGGGCCCGGAATGGTGATATTGACATTTGAGGAGAGGTACCGGCCGGCGAATTTGGGGGCAAAGTTCTGGTGCATGTCGAGCACATTTGCGTAGATGGACAGTTCGTGGCTGGATGCGCGTCGCATGCGTCAGCTCTGCGTGGAGGAGTCATTTTTTAAATGCGTACTTTCCGATGGCGAGCACGTCATAGGGCAGTTGGGAAAAGAACTGGTTGGACTGTGCGCGATCAAACTCAAGCTCTGGACGCGATGAGGTAACGTATACGGGAAGACGCGTACATCATGTGCGTCGATGCCGCCAGGCGGGAATCCGTCCGAGAGACCGGTGCCTATTCGTAGAGTCAACCTGGATCGAGGTGAGGGAAACGCGTCGCATACCATCGTGGAGGTCACCAGAGTCGACCAATAACAAGTCGACGTCTTTTTCCTAACACAACGTCAGCGTCCCAGACAGACAAAGTGAAGAGCACGCGCACATCTGCAATTTTCTTCATGTGCGCCACGAAGGACGCAAAGTCGCCGAAATCTCCACTTTAAAATAATGCATGGCGTCAATGGGTGATACGGGTACTACTGTAGTACACACACCTGGAGTTAGGTTCCGGGAAGGACGGCTTTTGGTGCCCGAGAAGCCAGCCGTGGCTATCCGTGGTATGGATAATGTTGACGTCTCCCCATACGAGTGGGCGCGAGGGCCGGGTAAGCGGAGCCTGGGGCGGGGCGCGTCGCGCATGTTCGTGCGTGTGGTCACCTTCTGGGCAAGCCCCGGTTGAACCTATGGAGAAGGCAAGGGCGGCCCCGAGTCCAAAAGCAAAGGTGATGGCGCGCATCCGTGTTACTGCAGTGGAGTGGGAAGGTCCACGGTCTCCCGACGAGTCTTGTCGGAGATGGCAAAGAAGGACGGGGTTGTGCGTTTATATATCAAGTTGGTCATCTCTTTGATAACGAACGTGTACACTGTGAGCTGGAAGGGAAGATTGAATTACTGTAAGAACCAATCTTACCTCGTCGGGCACTCGTCGCTCCCATGTCATTTTCGGCGTGAGCCCCAAAACGGGTCTTGTGATCCCTCCCTTCGACTAAACGGCTATTCGAAAATGTGGAAGTTCTGAGGCCTGAGGGGTCGATGCAAGCTGAGACCCGGACAAAGTCGTAAGCAAGAACCGTGTGTGCACCACGCTAGTGAGCATGGCTGGGACTTGTGGGGATGAGGCTGCCAACGCTACACAGGGCACACACGGACAGTTCCTGAGCATCTGTAGTCCAATTCTCCCCAACTCTCTCTCTCTCATTGGCCTAAGACGGATGTCCACGTGTGTGCCCGCGTGATGTTTATACCGCACTACAGAACGGTGCTAGGAGAAAGGCACGGTTCCCATGGGTGCGTGCATGGTGTTTAGTCCCATGCAGTACTCAGGGAATACCCGGTACGGCAAGTTCGCCCGAGCAACAGTATACTGTAGAGTGTGCTATCCTTACAGTAGCACATGTACCTGTACCGCCAGGTGGCGACGCCTCGGAAAAATGCGTACTGTAAGAACTACCATATCCGGTCATGGTCAAATAAGGGAGGAGAACTGTGGGAACGACGAAAACGGGATCCATCTTGTTTTCCCCGACAATTGACAATAAACACGCAACAAACCCGTCGCCTTCGAGATCAAGTTCCGAGTTCTGATTAGAGGAAGAGCAAATGCTGGTAAAACGTCTATCTTACAACGAGTCTGCGAGATGATGGAGAGTCCCTTTATTTCCCGGAGAGGGAAGAGGGTCCAACTTTTTTGTTGGCGAGTCTGGTCTCACTGCCAGCCAGGTTACACTCGACCCGTCCATGGATGTAAGTGACAACAGACTTCTTTTCGGTTGGTTCTAAACATGGAGCCAGCGAGGCGAGCATAAGATCGACGACGAACTTGTGTTCTCCAGCCATATACGGAATACATTTTTCATGACTCACGTGGAGTTGAGTCGGGTTCCACAGAGGAACTTGCTATTTTACAAGAATTCATTAAACGCAAATGTGAAGAAAGGCGACTAAAAGACAAACTGCATGCCATATGGTTGGACGCTCGAATGTTCACGGTTACGACAACTGACCGACTTATTTTTTGAGGTACTGTGTCCCAATGGACAACCATCGACCAGAGCTCGATCTGAGATTTTTCAACAACGTCTGCCCAGACCTGAATGGTACGTCGTTACGAACATTTGTGATTATACTTAACACGATGATGACAAGTCCCTGTTGTGGCTGTATTGTGCGGAACTGGTCGCGCAGCGGAAACGGGCCGTGGACGAGTGGAATGCGTGGCGCGTGCGCGTCGCGGAGGATAAGGAGAAGATTGAGGTGTGGATCGATGAGGTGATCGAGCAGTCTGAGGAAGTTGTCGAGTGACTGAGATTATACATCGGTCAAGATGTTTTTGGTTCGATCAAAAGACTCGTCGGATAATTACACACTGCGACAGTATAGCGTAAAGAAAGACGAAAAAGTAGGCATAATGCATATAAGGGCATAAGGTGGCGAGCATATGTGGAGATAAAGGGGAGTGCATATGATAGTACTAGTACACGAGTTGCTTTTCTTTCCTTAGCGCGTTGTGAATCGAAAAATTAACAAGAGGGGGGCTAGAAGGGTGCTAGGCATGTGCTGTGGCGTAGGTATGTGCGGAAATGTGGACTCAGAACGAGCGCGTGCGTGCGTGCTCAGGCAGGGCCATGATGAGCTGACGCGCCCAGCGCACGACGGCCACGAGGGCGAGGGCGGCGGCAGCGAGCACGTCGAGCGTGCCGGGAACGAGTGAGACGAGCCACGCGAGGGCGCAGAGCGAGACGAGGCGGTTGAAGTACCACGCGGGGTCGTCTGCGAGGGCGCGGCGCTGATACTTGAGCTCGTGGGCCCATGTGCCGAGCTCTTCGAGCTTGTATTCGTCCGTCGCTTTTGGTGAGACTGCGAGGTAAAAAAAAAAAAAAAGTAAGTACGGGAGAGGGAGGAGACGCATATGGAGGGCTTGCAGATGAGGAACATGTTGTTCTGGCGGCCGTAGGTGAGGTTGTGTATTGCGGCACCCGAGATCGTTTTGCGATCGCGCGGGTGAAAGACTTTCCAGTTGAATGGCTCGAGCGGCTGAAACGGTCGTCGATGAGGAAGAAAACACGCGCCCAAGGGTGAACCGAAACGTACCAGGCAGGTCCGGATGCCCCACCAGAGCTTGACGCGGTGCAAGTCGAGATCGCCGTTCGGCGAGAGCGGGACGTCGATCTCGTCGTCGATGGCCGCGTCGTCGCTATTCTCCTGCCTGCTCGAGAACAGCTTTAGTCGGATGCACCTGCGTGTCGCGTAGAGGGAGGCGTTTAGTAGCGGTCTCGGAATCGAGCGAGAGCATTTTGGGTGGAGGGACGAAAGAACGGACGCACCCAGGAGTTGCGCGCCGGAATCCGGAGCCCGTGCGGCGGATGGGGGTGCCGAAGAAATACATGCGCGCGACCCGGATGTACTCGGGGATCGAGTTGTTGTACCGCCTGACGAACGAGATGAGCTTGTCGACGTCGTCGATGAGGGTGCTGGCGATTTCGGGTTGCTCGGTCACAATTTCCATGTTGCTAGCAGAGACGAAAGACATTTAGAGGTGGGTAGGGGTCGAGAAAGAAGAGGGCAAAGAGGCTCTCTCTTGAGAGGACTCGTAGCAAAAGCCCATGAGGTTTATAAGAGCCATGCCAGTAAACGACAAGGGTCACGGATTCTGGGCAGAGAAACAAGACGTCTGAGAGAACAAGGTTGCGAGTGGGTTGTGAGTAAGAACGTCTGGCTGAGAGCGCAAGACTCTTGTTCTGCTGAGGAAACATCGATTTCCGAATCAGGAATCATGGTTTCCATATTAGGAACTAGAAACTTTGTCAAAGCGAATCAGACATTATTACAACGCGGACAGCATTTCATCCGTAATCGGTTGAAATGGGTTTGTTGTTGGATAAAATATAGTGTATGAGGAAGACCAGCCCAAATATTACAACAGCCTCCATAACGACGAGAATATGGCATGGACCAACGGTGTCCCGCGGATGCGGCTGCTGCTTCTAATGAGACAATCCCCTCCAAATAAAAACAGAAAAACAAGGCCATACAGTACTCAGATTAAACTGTGCCAAGGCTATATAGGGCCGTTGATCAGAGCGACACAATCGAAGAAGAGAAAGGCGCTCACCGAATAATGAGCGCTGCAATCATATATGACGAATTCCACGTTCGTTTCTTGACAAAACTTCTCTAAAGAAGTCAAGACCCCTTTTGCAGCTTGGCAGGTTGCGCTGACGAGAGCCAATTTGGGCAGGTCCTTCAGGGCCGTAGTCAAGTATCCCGTTTCGTCCATGCTTTTATCGCCCCCTTCGTCCCGCGTACCTCTGGTATGCGGGGCGACCGGGTCGAGTGGACGAGGGCGCGGCCGGGGCGGGCCCTTAGAGTGATACCTGACATGCTGCACGGTGCGCGGGAGCTGGACTGGTGCGCTGGGGAGCTCGCAGAAGGCAAACTCGTTCAACACGGTCAACGCGTCTAGGAGGCTCTGCGAGGGAATTGTGTCGACCGTTAACACGTGCAAAGTTGGCGCGTGTGCCTGGACGTCCTTCAGCGCCCGGGAAGACAGGAGGCCTCTCTCGAAATGGAGCTCGCGGAGCGGCTGTTCGTCACCAGTGGGGATAAGCCACGTCATGAAGCCTTCGGATAGCTCATCGCGCACGCAAAGGCTGTGCAGTGAAGGAGGGCGCTGGTCCTCCGGCGGCGGGTCAAAGTAAAGGTTGTCGATGCGGAGATAACGGATAGATGGCCAGAGTGCGAGGAGCAAATATAGGTCGGAGGAAGATGGTCGACCTTCCCAGTTCAATATGTGTAGGTGACGGAGGTGGACGGAGACGAGCTTGGAGATATCCACGGAGTCGAGCTCGCCGTCGATGTCAACGGTCAGCCGTGCGAGGTTGGGGGCGTGCGTGAGGATGATGATGAAGTCGGCGACCATGTGGCGAAATCGCTCGGAAACCTTAATCTGGAGCGCGTCGCGGCCCCAGGGAGCTGGGGGGCTGGATATCTCTATTCCGAACGAGCGAATGTGTCGGCCGAGGTCGGGACGTTGGGTGAGAGAACGGATGAGCAGGGAACGCCGGCGATGACATAAGGAAATGGGGACGTCACGGAACAGCAGCGCCTGGGCTGGCATATTCCATGCCTTGCAAACGCGAGAGCAGGCCACGAGCGTTCTCGAGTCAGCGGTGGCTTTTTGAGGCTCGAACCTGGCCCAAGCGAGAATCATGTCCACCAGCTCGAGCGGCAGCAACGCGAGACGGGTCATAGCTGCCATGGAACGTCAAAGAGAGAAATAGGAGAGCTGTAAGAGTGCATATATGCACGTGCATACCTTGAGGAAAACCGAAAGTAAACGGTGATGTTCTCTAGCAGGTGGGGTTGAGGACGTGATGCATACGTGGCGAAGAGAAAAATTGGGCGGGCTAAAGTGGGGTGGAACTATATGCGTTGATGTTAAGAGCGAGCTGGAGGACCCCACGATGTACTCCAGCACTAGGTTTTATGTACAAAGGGACGCCGGGGGAAGAGGAGGTCCTTTTTACGTGTCGGGTTACCAAATAAATCATGGGCCGACTCACCGACAGTTGCACGCACTGGCACGTTGTGATGTCGCGTAGCTCAGGTGCTAAAGCAGGATAACCCTTATCACACACAAAATAACAAAATACTTTTCACAGTGCACGTGAGACTTGAAGCCACGCCTACGCCTACAACGTCTCTTAGGCTTGACAGCAACCACTATGAACTCCCTTTACACTCTCGGCGTGCGGCAATCGAGCTCTATACAGGCAGATTTGGAGCGTCTGCGTGGCGGAGATGCCTCGGCATCGCTACTAGGTCTCTCTCTGACTCTGTTTATCTGTTTTGTTCCTTCGGCTGACTCCTGGCACACATTTCGGTCAGGGCAGATATCCGCTTCCCTCGCAGGGATGAGCCGAACGATTGACGACTATGACTCTATGGCCCGGAGAGAGATCATCAAGGCAAAGCAGGAAAAAGCAACGTCGTACGCGCGACGCCACGAACGCAAGCCGCATTTATCTCGACTGACGCAACGTTTCCTAGGCGGGTACAAAAGTTCAAGAGCGATTATGCCGAGTTTCGCAAAGAATTTGAACGCATAAAGGAAGAAGTGCGTATCATCCTGGTCCCTCCCTCCCTCGCATCTCCTGACCTCATCTATGGTTGTACCAGCACACTGCAGCGCAACGCACCGAGCTGCTCTCCACGAGCACCGGCACGCCTCTAACAGCCGGCACTGGAAGACGGCGCTTCGCCACGGGAGCATCGACGTCAATGCAGTCAGACACGGCGCCGGAGAACCCATTCCGTGCTAACAACGGCGGCGCACACGCGTACCTGGGTGCGAGCCGGGAGGCGCACGCGCTACACGAGCACGACTTTATACGTGGTACAGAAACGCGGTTGGACGAGTTCTTGGCGCAGGGACGGGAGGTGCTCGATAACCTGGTCGACCAGCGCACGATGCTCAAGGGCACGCAGCGCCGCCTGCGCGATGCGGCTAACACACTTGGGCTCAGTCGGGACGTCGTTGGCTGGATCGAACGCAGAAGGTGCGCGGTTTTTCTGTTACTCTACGATGATGTTTTTTGACACGGGTGGGCTTGCAGTATGCAGGACATGTATATCTTCTGGGTTGGTGCCGTGTTCACGTTCTTCTGCTTCTATCTGATATGGAGATATCTTGGCTGAGCCGTCGTCCGTGTCGTTTTATTTTATTTTGGTCATTTGATGGCGCCACATGACACCATGTTGCTATCTGTCACTGTAATTCATTCTATGTTTTCCATCTCGCTAATGGTACGTGGCTCATACCCTGCATTGAACGCTACACGCTGTGCATTGAAACAACTTGGTGAACTTTGCGAGATGCGACGACGGAAATAACGACACGAAATCAGGGCCAGATAATTCGAGGGACGACTCACGATGTTCCATGGGATTGTCAAGTTTACATTACCCTCTTCCTGGACCCATCCTGCTTCCCGCCCTGTGCGGTTGTCCAAAAACGTCAACGTGGCGAGCATTCAACGTATTAAGCATGCGGTAATACTCCGGTGTAGATATAATGACTCAAGTGTGACAGGAGTGAGATGTCAGATACAGTATCGATAGACAGTTTCATGGATTTACAAGTTGACAAAGTGCCATCAATGAACGTACCTCAAAAATTGTCATCACCTGGCTTCTAGCACGAAAAAACACTAGATGCAGAAGCCCGTCATGAGAGGTTGACACAGATGAGATCGGGACGACAACCCACCCGAAAAAGGGAGGTCCCTCAAAGGGAATCCTTTGATAGTGCATCGTCGGTTTGTGGTTAGACGCCGGGAACGCGAATGAGGTGACACGTGGATTATCGCGGTGAGCGCCACCGCTTGCGGAACCCCCTCGATTTTTTTTACACAGCCACAATCGATTGCGCTGGCAGACGACAGACACTGTGTGATTACTCCATCGATCGTGAGTCTTCCTCCGATACACATCCATTGCGTACGGTGCGGGCCAGTGGGTCAGTTATGTGGAAAGTATTCGGTATGTTGTCCGGGTACTGGCATATATAACACTTCTTGTACTAGAACAGGCCTGCCTGAGGCGTGTTTCGACCGATGCCCCATGTCTGTTCGCTTTCGGGGCCTGGAGCTCGCCAGGCGTACTGTGGGGTCCATGTCGTTCCCCATTCACCTTTCCATCCATTGCGCATGTAGTCTAGTTGGGGGAGGAGGGACGAACATAGTACGTGGCCACTGGCAATACACTAATCCGAAGCCGATCCCCAAGCCTTTCTCTTTAGTATGGTATACAAGCCAAGATACACCGCGCGCACTCGCACGCATAGGATCAGCGGAAGGAAGGAAGAATAAAGTAAAGGTATGTATGGCACTATCAACAAATCACTGCAACTCATGAGTCCCCTTCCAACCGTATCTTTTTTTGTTTCTTCGACGTGGTTGGGACCTTTGCCCGCTGCATGGCCTGCTGGGTGATCGCGGCGAATCGGGGACCGAGCTCCTCTCCGGTTCTCAGACTACGCTCTATCTTCGCGCTAAAGTCCTCGAAGAGCCGCTTGACTGTCTTCTTCTTCCACTCGGCATGGTCTTGCGGCGTTGCGCGGCATTCCTCCTGGTATCTTTTCCCGTTGTGACGCTTTTTCGAGTCTCGGCGTCCAAAATGGTCCCCGCATCGATCGCAGAAGACGAGCTCAGCGGGGTGGTTTTCAGATGTTTTACAATGGCGCCGGAAGCATTGCCAGGAGCCCAATTCTGCGGTGGGGCATAGTTTGCACTTAATGACATGTACTGCTCTGCGTTCCAAGTCGTCCTCGGTCGTCTGGAGCATCAGTCGCTGCCTCTCCGTCAAGGTACTTGGGATCGCGTAGAGGCCTTGCCCGCCTTCGGCACTCCCCCCACTATGCGGTGACATCATGCTGCGCGAGTCGTGTTGCGTTTCCGACTGTTCCCTCCCTTCTAAGTGCTCTTGCTCAGGGAATTCCACCGTCTCTTGCGGGGCACTAGATCCCAGCAGCTGATGAAGATACAGCTCCTGAGCTGTTATGGTGCGAGCTTCTCTGCTCTGCGTCGTACTGTCATAGGTGTTATTTTCATCATGTTTCTGGGCACTGGTCGCAGGCGTATGGTGAGTCCTCTTTGTGGATCTCTCTGCCTCTTCCAAGACCCAACTGGCGCTTGGCCTTCTTCTCTTGTGAGCTGTTCCGGAGCTGCCGCTGTCATTGTCATCAGCCTGTGGGACGCCTTTTGGGAGATTCCATACCACTCTCTGGCTCGCTTCCCAAGGACAGTTTCCGCCCTCCCAGTAACCCCTGTAGTCGTTGTCGCCATCAACACATTGATGGGCGCTGCCGTATTGTCGGCGTAATTCAACCAAGATGAGGACCTAGGAACATCGGGAATACGACAGCGTAAGATTTCTCCTCCTATAAGCAGAACCAGGGTGATAGAGTGAACATACGGTATGTTCTCGAACATTCCTACTGGGGCGGAAGTCGGGGCATCGTCCTGTTGCGTCAGCGGGGCAACATTGATTCCATCCCAGTAAGGTGGTGCACGGGGGACTTGTTCCGCTTGGAAGGTGCCAAGGGTGCCAAAGTCTGAGAGGTCCGATAATGTGACCTGTAGGGGAAAACAAAGATATGGTCAGTAAGATCCCTTGCATTGGCGCTACTTGGCTCACGAAGTTTGAGGCTAGCGCCTCGTGGGTGTGTGGGGTGTTTATACGACCCCCGATGTCATCCGTCGGAGGTGATGGAATGGAGCTGGCATTTGTCAGAGCTATGGACTAAGTGAGTATAAGACGTAGCAATCGCGAGGTGGAGACATACATGGTGTGAGTAAGGCAGAAAAGTCCCAGCCCTATGAGATGATAAGGTGAGCAATATGACCAGCTTGCCACCATTAATTGCGTACTTACAAGAGGTTCCGAGAGTAAATCAAAGCCATGGGTATGTGCGCCGTAGTCGGCGAATAGAGGCACGGTGGTGGCGGAAGCCGATGCTGTGGCATTTGTTGTTGTTGTGAAACCTCCGAGGTAGGCGCTGTTTGCGGACATGTCCCTGGTAGCGGCGGTGGTATCCTGTTGACATGATACAACAGATGTCAGTGGCTTCTCATCCTGGGGGGAACGTGCTTACAGAACCGCCTTCGATTTCAAAACTGGTGATGTTGTGGGGAAGCGTGCCACTTTCGTAAAAGGAACACCCTTCCGGACAATCGAAGATAGAGTCAACACCGTCCAGGTGACCGGATTGCGTGGTCGACCCGTCTTCTACGGAAGCGGGAGCACCTTGTGGGGCCGGGAAGTTGGGTGGATTGGCAATACCGAAGGAGGCATCGAAATAGGTCATTGTGGATGGTGCAGAGAAGTGCAGAGAGCCTTTCTGGAGCTTTTATCCACAACAGCTTTGCCACCGTCTGGTGGCGATTGACCACGACCACAATCACAATTATGATTGCACGTGACTTCTACAAGGCATGGTCTTCGCGCTCATGCATACCCTTGTCACACAGGCCACTGTCCCCTGCTTGTACAATAGAAACCATATCCAGTGCTCGCATTTGTCAGAAACGAGGGAGACAACCTATTAGTGTAGAACCTCCCCGGCTTCCAGAGCCGGATTAGCCGGATTAACGGACCGGGCAATGTACGGCTATTGCCTCAAACGCCACACTCACGATGGTTCATTGGTGCGCGTTGAAATGGTGCGAGCACGTAGTCTAAGACCTCGCCAAGTTCACATCTTATAGCCAGGTGCATGCAAACTCGATGCAGTGAAGACACAAAAGCCACTGACAAACAATTTCTTCTGTTCAACCGTCGTACGTCGAAAGCGCCAGTGGACTGTCTTCGATCAAAGACAATGAGAGAACAGTTGGTGTTCTTAATATCGTGTCTTGACATTTTCAACCTTGCGTACGTATTCATCCTGTGCCCAGTTCCCTGATTTTAACATTATTTCTTTACCATTTGACCAGCGATAATCTTTGGAGTCCCACCCCAGGCCGAGACCGCTATTGAGAAAAACAGTCACCCCCGGCGTATAGGACAACGGGAGGAAGAAACAGTAAAGTCAAGGTATTTCTATGGGTCTATTAATAAATACATGTGACTCACCAGTCGCTTTCTAACCGTATGACCCTCTTCGACGCGCGATCGTGGCGAAACAAAGACCAAGGCCCTCTCCCGTTCTCGTAAAAGTGCCCTACTTTCTTCCTCGAAGAGCTGCTTGGCCAGGTCTCGCGGCGTCGAGCAGCATTCCTCTTGGTACTCTTTCCCGTGGCGGGGCGTAGCTTCTCTTGACGACACTGCCCACTCCGCACTCTACGTAGGATGTAGGCCCATGTTTCCAGAAACATCGATCGCTGTCTCTGTCAAGGCATTTGAGATCGCGCAGGGGCCTTTGCCTTTATTGGTGCTCTCCTTACTTCATAGCTCTGTCTGCTGCGGCATCGTGCTTCCCAGGTCGTGCCACATTTCGTTTTCTACTCTCACCCCTCCATCAATCGACTATTCCTGCTCAAGGACTCCCACAGACGTCGGCAGGATACCAGGTCCCAGTAACGGGTGACGATGTAGTCTCCATGCTGTTATGGAGCGAGCCTCTCTGCTCCGCATCCCGACACCTGGAATACGTCTTATATCACGTTGCTCGGTCCTAGTGGCAGGCACCCAGTGAGTACTTTTCATGGACCTCGCTGCATACAATACTCAACTACCCGTTCGACTCGTGATCCGGAGCTATTGCTATCGTTATCGTCAACCTTCTGAGAGCTATTAAGGGAGACCTCTTTCTACTTCACTTTTCTCAAGGCCATCTTCAACATCTTAGCGCCCACTGTGATTGTCGTCCTCAATACATTGATTGGCGCTGACCATTGAGTTTAGTCACCGTATGATTCAACCCCGACGAGGACCAGCGCGAGGACAGTGTGGCGTTTCTCCTATAAGTGAAGACTAAGCGGCGAAGTGTACGTTCGACGCGTTCCCGAACATTTTCGTGGAAGCGAAGGGCGGGGCGTAAGCCTGTTGCGTCTTCTGGGTTATCTTGTTCCGGACGGAAGATGCCGGGGAACTAGTGAACGAGGTCCGATGATTGGACCTGTGGGAAACGTTTCCCTGCGTCGGTGCTACCTGCACACACCTTTGAGGTTGGCATCTCGTGCGTGTCGGGGAGACGTATCCAATCCCTGATCTAATCACTCAGTAGCTCTGGCGCAGAGCTGGCATATGTCAGCGCTTTGTGCCGAGTACAAGACGTCATGGCAAACGAGAGGCGGAGACCTACATGGCGTGAGCAAGGAAGAAAAGTCCAGGTCCTGTGGCGCGATCAAGGTGAGATATTCAGCTGACCACTATTCTTTGCGCACCCACAGGAGGATCTGAGAAAATAAAAATTATAGGTGCATTGCCAAATTCTGCGGGAGATTCCAATTCCCTTACAGCGTAATATAGTCGCTGGGTTGCATCGCAACATATGTGTCGCCGTCACATTTGAAGTAACGATGCAATTTACCTTGCAACGTTATTGCAACGCGATCATGACCCAAGATTACGACTGATTAAGATTCATTGCCAGGCCCAGCATCGGTCGTTCTAGGTGCAAGAAGGACGGAGCTTGGGGGCTTACGATCCACCTTGTGTCCACGAGACATCCGAGTCGGTGCGTGCTGCGTCCGCAAGAAGCCTTTGAACAGTCCAGACTCTTCTTTCACACGTCCTGGCGTAAACCTCGCACCAATCATCTATGCACGGAAGCTCAGATGACCTCCACGTGTTCGTAGCCCTTGTTCAATTTACGTTCCCACAAAGGGCCCAGATTCCAATCGTTGTGCTATAAGTACGATGAGTATGGGAGTTAAGCTGTCAACATCCAGCAACGTCGACTCATTACTCTGATTAAATGGTTGACCAGCAGTTGCGCGAGGCTCTCAGACAGATTCAAACCATCTGCGACGAATCCAATGGCCGCACTCAGTTGTTTCGTTCTGGTAAGTATTTCTCCCTTTCCTGATTTAATATTGATCATAATTCGCCAATAGGTAGCCACGGCCATCTCAACGGTATCAGGCATTACTACGAGAGCAGTTCTCAGGACGCCAGGTTTTCAGTCGAACCTGGGTCTGCTGAGGATTTATCTAAAATTGTGCGTCCAGGCGTATGAACGTTGTCTCCGGTGCCGTAAATGTACTGATCGTGTATTCCAAAGATGCAAGTCATAAAAGCGCACCCCGCCGTCCCCTTTGCGGTCAGTATCCAACCGTCTCACCGAAACTCACGGTCATTGAGCTCACTCCGGCTCGGATTATCGTGTTGTAGGTCAAGGGGGGCGGTCACACATCGAATCCCGGGTTCAGTTCGACACCGGGAATACAGATATCTCTGTTGCGGTTCAACAAGATCTCTTTCAACGACAATAAAACTGAGCTGACCGTCGGCGCCGGATGTGTGTTTGACGAGATCTACAAGGTCATCCGACCCGAAAACTACAACATCGTAGGTGGAGGAGGAAGCGTGGGAATCGGAGGTTGGATGATGGGAGGAGGATATTCACTCAAAACTAACCAGTACGGTCTTGGAATCGACAACCTCGTTCGATCTCAGATCGTTCTTCCTGATGGCCGCCGGATGACAGCCTCAGCGGATGCTGAGAGTGATCTCTTTTGGGCCATTAAAGTACGTCCTGGGCGTGATAATTGTATGATTAGTTAACACTGACCGACTGACGCGTTTTGAATTGAGGGTGGCGGGAATAACTTTGGTATTGCGACTGAGTTCGTTCTGAAAACCCATCGTCAAGGCACCGATGGAAACGGATACGTCTACGTGAGTTCATTTGCCTCCCACACAGCGTTCATCCACGATATTTGTTTCTAGGGTGGGCTTCTTACTTTCGACGAGGCTCATGTCGAACATGTCAAAGAGGCCATTGTTGACTTTACGACGAAGAACGACTCCAAAGCCGCTATCGTCGCCGCTTTTCGGTTCTACCGGAACCATAGCGTCCAAGAGGTTCTCTTTACAACTTCTTCCGTGATTGCGTGTTTATCAATTGCTTCGACAGTTCAAATTCACAGTCTTGGCATTTTATGATGACATAAAACCCGACGGATCTGACCCTTTTAGCCATTTCCTTGCCATCACCCACCAGGGTCGGCTCGCGAACTCAGATTATACGACGCTGGATGTCGCTACGAATCTGCTTTACTCCTATGTGCTGGCGGATGTTGCGACTGCAGTTCTTTCTAACTCTGAAGGCGACGACTCTGGACTGTATTCTTTTCCCAGCTCAGAAATCGCTGGAATGAGCGTTATGAATGCTCGGTGCGTTATTGTCAAGGCGTTATCAGGGACAGGGAATGTTTCCTCACTTGTTGCCAGAGCCCGATGGGGAACCGTCATGGTGTCCAAGTATACATCAAACCTCATCAATGCTGTCGAAGAAGAAGCCAAGGTATTGTGCTAACCTCTATGCCCTTGGCCATACCTTCCATAAGACTTGATTTTATTTCCAGGCGGCCAAACAACTCATGGAACAATACAACGGGAAGATGGTCATGACCGAAATATGGCCTTTTCTGCCAACGATGTTCGATCAAAGCGTCCCTTCGGCATGGCCGCATATGCGCGGAGAGCCCAACGGGCCCCTCCTCGTGTACTTCATGTGGGAAGGGAGGGATAACGACGGGGTATGGATCGACCAGATGAAGACGGCCTTGGATCACATCCACCGGATCGCGCTCGAGGAGAAGTGTACCACGCCCTCTGCACCTGTATATTGCAACACCACCCTCGAAGACGTTACTACCCCGGAGCAGATCTACCGAGACAATCTGGACAGACTGTCTGCGTTGAGGATCAGTTACGACCCTGATAATGTTATGGAAAGGACGGGCGGGTTCCGTATCCCGTTTCCATCTGGTCCTACGACCGTCGAAGAGCATTAAAGAATCACGAACACAGGTGAGTGTGATGTCACGGGTATCCAGAGGCACGGTTGAAGAACTCTACTGCACAGGCATTCCAGGTCTGTGGCGTTTCCAGATCTCATTGTTGTCGGAAGGTTTTCATATGAAAATAACGTCAGTGAAAATTCATTTGTTGGGAGTACAGGTATTAGCAATGTTTAGTTTTTTTGGTTCGGAATCCGAGCCTTCCGGGAAGATCCGGTGAATCGTGCAGGACTCGTTGTCACGTCGATCAAGCACAGTGGTAATTACAATCGTACTTGACACATTGCTAGTGCGAATGCGCTACATATCGAGGTCGTTGTTGCCTCGCGTGGTGCCGCTACCTCCATTACACGGCCCTTGGTCTTGCCGTCCGGTCGCCAGAAAGAGAAAAATCAGACACACTCGCATTCAGGAGACGTGGTTTTCTCTCCAACATTGACTAAGACGGCGGCGCAATCTCAGCAGATTTTTCTGCGGACGTGACGCCCGGAACGACTCGGATCCAAAAATGAACTCAGGAGTTAAAGGGCGCATGTATCCCTCGACGTATCGACGCGTGTACCACTGAGCGTGGGTGGTCACTGCATCAGTCACTTATCCCCAACCTTATCCCGACCTTTCAGGATGACACCTAGAATAATAACTAATCCACCGCCTTCCAGCGCTGCAAAATCAGCATGCGTTGTCCGGGTATTCGTTCCCAGTCATTGATAAAATCCTGGCCTTTCTGCTTGGCATGGTGACGCGACCCCATTTTCAAGGACAGACCCAGAGTTTCTCCTCGAATCTGAGGGTCGACCTTGCTCGGTGCATCTTCCTATCTGCGCTCGAATACTGTGTCCGCGTGCACCGATAGAGACCAAGACAAGAGATCCCAAGTTGTTATGCGTACGCTAATAATTTTCTCTCAACCCTCACCGATAGATCAAATGTGTACGTATTATGGTTCCATAGCGTTCCCTTCGGCATCGGCATTTCCTAGATCTCCGGACGTGCCAGTGTTTGATGGCCCAGCGTCAAGTCGAAAGGGTTCCTGCACGTGATGTGAAACCCACAATTCTAAGAAGGGAGGAAGATACGTACCTCATCTCGTGCCTTCAATATTCTACGATAAAATTGGTCATAGAAGGCCTCTCCCTCCGTAGCGCACAGCGTTGAGCAGGAGCAATTAATCCCAGAGACATGAATGCGGAGAGCAGCGATGAACTCCTTGCGAAGGGAGGAAAAATTAGGCAATGTATTGGAATATGTCTCTTTCAGATTCGCGGTATGCTGCAAAATTGGGTCACGTAACCACCCAGCGAGGGTCGTGTTGTTGCTTGGGAACGTGGAGGGGGGACGTTTAGTCTTGCGGCAACCAGACCAGATTTTTGATAGGCTGTCGCTACCGTCAAGAAAGCCCTCGAAGAACGAGACGAGATTGTCGCAGCAACGCTTGCGGAAGCGGACCAGGTCGCTCAGCGCTGAGCCCTCGAACAACGGTAAGGTATCTGCGATGGTTTCAAATGTCATGGGATGATCAAGAGTGAGGCGCGCCATAGTTTCTATCTCCGGTATGAGCTGGTTGCTATACGCAATTGCATAGGCACGAAAGGCAGCCTCTGTGGTTGGCAGTTGGCGACCAATTTCAGAACGGATAGTAGATAGAACCGTGGTCATATTATATTTTTGCGAGGCAGCGAGAAGAGCTAACGCCTTATAGGAATCGGGTATCACGGAGGGGATTGGGTAAAGCACTGTGAGGAGGCTGTGCAGCAGTTCCGCGTCTTCGGCCATATGCACAACAGGAATACCTTCGACGACTTCGTCATCAGGAGGTTGGGGGAGCGAAAACAAATCGTTCCAAAATGGTGATGATATGGCCAGGATCGACTTGTGGACATGAAAGGAAACTAGGTCAGATGATCGAAGTATGACATCCGCTCCTTGCATATTCAGGCCTTCGGGTAGAGGTAAAGTTCCCAGTATAGCAAGGGTAGAACTTTGAGAGCGTGTTTCCCCTTGTGTGAGCAGGAAATCCGATCTAGTCTATAGAGTGGACTCGGAACCTACTTTTCTTATACTTTTATGGAGAACAGCTGTCAGAGCAGTCCAAATGTCACGAATCGTCTTGCCAGGAATTAATGCACAACGTCCACAGCCATTGCCCGTGTAGACATGAGAGGACAGGGCGAGATGAAATGTGGTGAGATCAAAACTAGCGGGATCACCCTCAATGTCGTTAAGGTAAGTATCGACCCATTGTGGGATTCTACTAGTAGTCCTTTTGTTGCTCGTTGCTACGCAGTCTAGACCAGCCAAGATTTGGCAGAGTCCTGACCTATTAAATTCGTTGTGGAGGCCCACTTTGAGGTTGGCCAGAACCTGTTGACGATATTTCCAAAGATCAGAAAGAGCTGCACCATGTATCATGTTGAGTTTGTCCCCGAAACCCTGGATAGTCATTGGAGATTTGAGTGTTTCTTCTGCCGCCTGGCGTGTCTCTTCGAGAAGACCATACTCAGGTGCAAGAGAGTAAACCTGCAATGCAGTTTCAGGACAGATAAAAGGTGGGTCACGCCTGGAAGCGCAATCTCGGATTCGAATCAGTGTGGTGGCCATTTCATATTTCTGAGCCACAAAAAGGAGCTCTAAGATCTGCTCGATGGTTGGAGGAAGAACAGGTGACACAGGGAACACGAAAGTTAGGAGACCGGAAATAATTGTATGACTCTCAACAAGCTGAATGACCGGAAGTAAAGGTTTGTTGTCTGTCGCTCTACCATCCACAGCCTGAGTGGTAGCTCCTGTTAAGAACTAGAACGGTCCCTCAGTCACAGTAAGACAAGAACGACTGAGGGGCAACGTATGGGTACCGACGCGTATATACGACGAGTCACGTGGTCCCGCTATGGTACGGCGTGACCAACTATGATATCATAATATCGACACTCCTCCTCGACGACAATGCTGTTGATAAGTGGCCTGAGCGCACTTAGCGGCTCAATGGACATGCAGATAACGGACTGCTTTAGATTAGATATACAGGACTTGTAGATTAGATTATTTTGATCTTTACAATCTCGGACTTCTTGTATCTTCTTATCTATGACATCACATGTACATGACATCATGGACCACTCCGGACTGTCCTTGTACTACGCTCATGTACTTCCCTTTGTTTCCTTATCCTTATTGTGATGTCACTATGATATCATAAGTCTGGACTCTTCTTGTTCTCTATCGCCTTGTTCTCTTTACATCCACTCCTTTGTCCGTGTATAGAACAATGCGCTCCTTGTATTTACTGTGACTCTGTGTTATTAGCGTCACCCTCTGTAGCAGTATAAGTAGAGTACTTTGTACGCTCTGGCACATCACCAGTTCTCATCTGTTGTGTGCCAGGTATGTCTCCTCCTCTGTAATATCACCAGTTCTCATCTGTTGTGTGCCAGACTACCATCTGCTTCACTTGCCTGACTATCTCTGTTGCTGCTTCAAGCCTACCTCCACATCTCACCACAGTCTTCCCAGTCCACTGTGAGTATGGTCTTTATGTATGCTGTTCATCAGGTTATGGGCCCTGGTGCCCAAGCCACTCCACTTGGCTGGTCACTGTGTTCCTAGGATCACACACCAGGCTGAGGTCTGTCTGGGGCCTCACCAGCCTTGCCCAAGGCAGTAGACACTGGGGCGCCAGTGGTCTCTGCTGAGGAACCTCCTGTACATGTACTGCCCAGTAGTCCTACTTTCACCCCCACTGTTTTCCTAGCCCCTGCGCTATGCGCAAGGAGATTGGATCTGGTAGCCCCTTAATCCATATCCAGGTGTGCATGGCCCACTGGGCTGTGTATTGTGGAGCTTAGCGCCAGCTGTCTCTGGTGCTCCACACTGGGCGCAGGATCTCCTCACCATGGGAGTGTAAAACCTGGTTCAGACTCTGGGGGGTGTTCACCTTATGGTGTTCTGCAACCAGATACCTGCCTTGTAGCGGCAATGGGAAAGGATTCAGTGAAGCCACTTGTGGCGATGAGGCAACCAACAGGCCGAGAAGGCTGAGGTAGACAGCCTTGGGCTCTGAAAGCTTCCCTCCATATCCCCCTGACGCAAACTAGTGAGCTGTGTCCTAGACACATCCTGGCTGGCAGCTAGCTCCTAGTATGGCAAAGGGATTATCCATCCTGGGCTTAGCCCTTGTATCACTGGCGTACTTCAGGAGGCAGGACGCACTAGCGTTCTGGCCTTACAGATTCACAGACAGGAGTGGTTACCCCCATATCTTGCAACTGTTTTGAAGCACTATCGCTGACTGCTCCTCGGCGATAGATAAATCATCCCCATGTCTTCTGCACACTCTTCTCGCGCTGCCTCCCCCACCGGTGCTGCCACATCTGGTGCGGCTGGAGGAGCCACGGCAGGCGCCTCATCCGGCCTGCCCCCAATTACTTCTGGGTCCACACCCTCCATGCGCCTTACCAACGCATATGGCAACTCCTTCGGCATGCCATCTGGCATACACCTTGGTCAGTTTGATGGGACCAATTGGAACGAGTGGTCTGGGACCATTGAGGCCATCCTCACGCTGCATGAAGCTGAGGATGTGTTCACCCTCATGGCTCCTCCCTCTGGAGTCACTCTTGATGAGTGGGAATCTGTCCAGCGTCGGGCAAAGGCGTACCTCCGCCTCTACCTCAAACCCGACGTCTACTCCCTCGTTGCCGACCCATACGCCTACCCACTGTTCAAATCAAAGTGGGACAAGCTGAAGGACGTCTATGCTGGTGCTTCGGGCAGCACCACCATATTTAATTTGTGGATTCAGTTAACTCAAGCCCGCCTCGACGACTCCTCTCCAATGGCCTCTCAATTGGCCAAGCTCAATGAGATAAGAGTCGGCCTTTCCAACGCACAGATGGGTGTCACTGACACCCAGTTCTGTCTCATTCTCCTCCACGCCCTGCCAGCCTCCTATGAGGTTCTGGCATCTACCATCCTTGCCAGTGGCGCCCCCTCCAAGCTCAAGCACGCTGAGATCATTGCGCGCATTGTCTCAGAGGAAGCGCGTCGCTCTGGCCCCTCTGGCTCCTCGCTCCACAAGGCCGCCCCCATTAAACCTACTGGTGGCGCACGTAAGAAGAGAGACCATTCTCAACTTACCTGCCACTATTGTAACAAAAAGGGGCATATCAAGCCTGACTGCAGGCAGAGGAAGAAGGATGAAGCGGCGGGAAAGTTGAAGGACACCGGCAACAAGGCTGCCAACTCTCATGTATTAGTACCAACCACCGCCTCCATTAAGGAGGTCGATAGTGAGCCCGCCATTAACTGGGCGGACAATGCAGTTGGTGTTGCCTTGTATGCTGCCTCGCGTGTGCGTTGGATGATGGACAGTGGTGCCACACACCACATCACACCACATCGGTCCGATTTCAAGGACTACACTCCATGCAAGGGTGCTGTGCGCCTTGGAGATAAGTCCACCATCGACCAAATTGGTGTAGGCTCCGTCGTCTTCATCACGAGCCAAGGCCTTCCCATCACCCTCAGTAATGTGCTACATCTACCTCAGGTGAAAACACGCTTCTTGTCGACGCGTGCACTAGCACAAAAGGGTGCGGAAGTGGCCTTTGACAGTGGCTCTTTCAAAATATCTGTCAATAAAAGCTGTGTAGCTGTTGGCTACTTGGAGGACAACCTGTACTGGTTGGATGCTTCAAGCATTGGCCTAAATGCTCACGTCAAAAGTGCTGCCACCACTCTTGATATCTGGCATCAGCGCATGGGACACATCTCCTCTGCTGCTCTTAAGTCGTACGGTCCCTCTGCCACTACTGGCATGGACATTGACAGCTCTACCACGCATACTGCTGTGTGTCGTGGGTGCGAGTTGGGTAAATCCACTCGCCAACCTTTCTCTGCGTCCTCCACCAAAAGGACAACCCGTATCTTTGAGATTGTACATAGTGACCTAGCCGGTCCAATGCAAACTCAGTCCCTACAAGGCTCCGCATACACCGCCACCTTCATAGACGACCACTCCAAGCATGCAGTGGTGTACTTCATTAAATCGAAGGATCAGTTTGTGAAAGCGCTGCAGATGTATTTGGCCTGGGGTGAAACCCAGACGTCCCATAAACTGCGCGCACTCCACTCTGACCGCGGAGGCGAGTACATGGCGAGCCAAGTACAGGACATTCTCAAGCAGAGAGGGATAGAGCATCACCTTACGATGCCAGGTTCACCACAGTCGAACGGGAAAGCCGAGCGGTTTAACCGCACCATTACGGACAAGGCAATGGCCATGCTACACACAGCTGGCATGTCTAAAGGCTTCTGGGAGCATGCTATGAGCACTGCGGTACACATCTATAACCGCTCTCCCACCCGTACACTTAAGTGGCGCACACCTTATGAGCTCTGGTACTCTGGCAAAGTACCAGATGTCTCACATTTACGCATCTTTGGATGCAAGGGGTACATGCACGTACCCGCTGATAAGCGTCGCAAATTGGATGCGAAGGCCGTTGAGGTCACGCTTATTGGGTTTGAGCCCGAATCAAAGGGCTATAAGCTCTGGGACCGCTCAACCCACTCTGTCCGATTGTCCAGGGATGTGACGTTCGACGAGAGTAGCTTCCCGTCCCTTCAGGGTGTTGAGACACACCCGACACCTTCTCAAGTGGCTTCACCACCACTACCTACACCAGTAATTGCCGTACCTAGCACGTCGGCGTTACCACCACAGCGAGCACCCTCCCCCACACACTCTGACAGTAGTGAGGAAGAGGATGTTGAGGATATTTTAGACCCTAAACCAGAGCGCCCACACACGCCACCACTACCACCTGCCCTGCCCACTCTGCCCACCACTCCTAAGCGTGAGCACACCACTCCCACTTCACCACCACCGCGTCAAAGTGCAGTGCGCATTGCGCGCTTTGTCCCTCCTCCCTCGCCAGACATGCCTGGTGGGTTTGAGGATCGTGCACAGCGTAGTCAGCTGTTGCGCGAAATGGACAATGCACCAAGACGCTCCACCCGTGCACCTGTGCCCAATCCTCGCTACTTCGGTGGGGACAATATGGCACTGCGCGGTAGACGGCTGGGATATGTGGAGCTGTTAGCTGCAGCTTACGTTGGCAGAGACCCTGCAACTTATGCAGAGGCCATGAGGTCTGCAGATGCAGATGAGTGGACACTAGCGTGTCAGTATGAGATGGATGCGCTCGCCAAGAATGGCACATGGGAGTTAGTAGATCTCCCGCCTAATCGCAAGGCAGTAAAATCCAAATGGGTCTTCAAGCTCAAGGCGGATGGCCGCTACAGAGCTCGCTTGGTGGCTAAGGGGTTTACGCAAATCCCTGGCATAGATTTTGATGAAACCTTCTCTCCCGTCGCACGATTTGAGTCGCTGAGATTACTTCTGGCGTTGGCCGCGCTGGAGGACTGGCACATCCATCAGATGGATGTCAAGTCTGCGTTTCTCAATGGCGTGCTTGATGAGGAGATTTACATGGAGCAGCCACAAGGTTTCACCACTGCTGGTGCAGAGACGAAGGTGTGCCGCCTTATTAAGGCGATATATGGTCTCAAACAGGCCTCCCGTGCATGGAACTTGCAATTCCATGGAGTGCTAGTTGCACTCGGCTTTAAGCGGACGTTTGCCGATGCCGGCGTATATGTGTTGCCTCAACGAGAGGGGGATGGACCACTCTTCGTTATCGTTTACGTTGACGACATCACAATAATGGGTGCTTCTATGGAGAAGATCAAGCGTCTTAAGTCAGACCTCTCTGAACGCTATGAGATGACAGATCTCGGGGAGATAGACTCATATCTTGGTATGCGTATTGTGCGCGACCGCTCCCGGAGACGCATTGAAATAGATCAGTCTGGCTATATCAAGGATGTCCTTGAACGCTTTGGCATGACCGATGCCACTCCACACTCCACACCCTTGCCTGCTGGTGCTGACGAGCACCTTCATAAATATTCGGGCCAGGCTTCTGCCTCTGACATTACGCACTATCAGTCACTCATTGGTAGTCTGCTGTACGTTCAGATTGGCACTAGACCTGACATTTCCTTTGCTGTATCACGTTTGGCGCAGTATGCAGCAAATCCTTCCCCCCAACATCTACGGCTTGCGATGTATGTCCTGTCCTACCTAGTGGGTACTATAGACATGCGCATAGTCTACGATGGCGCCAATGGAGATGGCCTTCATGGCTATAGTGATTCTTCCCTGGGTGACCAGGTTGATGATAGACACTCCACATCCGGTTATGTGTTCCTTTTAGCCAATGGTGCAATAAGCTGGTCTTCGCGAAAGCAAAAGACTGTGGCCCAAAACACTACAGAGGCAGAATACATGGCTATGACCGACGCGGCCAATCAAGCCGCTTGGTATCAGAGCTTCCTTGCGGAACTCGGGTACGAGGTCGACGACCCCATCCCATTGCATGGTGACAATAAGGGTGCCATTGACTTGGCCTTGAACCCTGTCACTGGGAGGCGATCCAAGCACATTGCCATACGGCATCATGTCATTAGGGAGTACATCGAAAAGGGGACCATCACCCTTATTAGAACCCCTACTCTGGAAATGGTTGCAGACGGCTTTACCAAGTCACTCGCACGCACCCTGCTTCACCAACACAACATAGACATGGGCTTGTGCTAATCCTAGATTGCTGATCACGGGGAGATGTTGATAAGTGGCCTGAGCGCACTTAGCGGCTCAATGGACATGCAGATAACGGACTGCTTTAGATTAGATATACAGGACTTGTAGATTAGATTATTTTGATCTTTACAATCTCGGACTTCTTGTATCTTCTTATCTATGACATCACATGTACATGACATCATGGACCACTCCGGACTGTCCTTGTACTACGCTCATGTACTTCCCTTTGTTTCCTTATCCTTATTGTGATGTCACTATGATATCATAAGTCTGGACTCTTCTTGTTCTCTATCGCCTTGTTCTCTTTACATCCACTCCTTTGTCCGTGTATAGAACAATGCGCTCCTTGTATTTACTGTGACTCTGTGTTATTAGCGTCACCCTCTGTAGCAGTATAAGTAGAGTACTTTGTACGCTCTGGCACATCACCAGTTCTCATCTGTTGTGTGCCAGGTATGTCTCCTCCTCTGTAATATCACCAGTTCTCATCTGTTGTGTGCCAGACTACCATCTGCTTCACTTGCCTGACTATCTCTGTTGCTGCTTCAAGCCTACCTCCACATCTCACCACAGTCTTCCCAGTCCACTGTGAGTATGGTCTTTATGTATGCTGTTCATCAAATGCGGGATAAACGTGTGAGTCCGAAAGGTTAGATGTGTGAATCTCCGGGGATATAATAAGGATAGGGGTGAACGGAAAGCGTCGGGAAAAGCAAGGTATAAAACAAGAAACAAGAAACAAGAAAGGTGTCTCTCCTCCTCACGCTGAGCATTCGCCCATGCGACTCTCGGATATCCCGAGGTAGTGACGCAGGCGTTGGAAGTCGACCTTGGCGAGAGGTTTTGTGAAGATGTCAGCGGTATTGTCCTTCGAAGAGACTCGCGACACGGATAGCTCCCCCTTGAGCTCCCCAGCATGGACTTGCTCGCGGGTCAAATGGTATTTGACGTGGACGTGTTTGGTGTGAGAATGCCATACGTGGTCTTCCGTGAGGCGGGAGGCGGCGTCATTGTCGCAGAAGAGTCGGGTCGGGGTGGAAGGGAGTAGGCGTAAACCGTCCAGCAACTGCCGTAGGTGTAACGTTCCTTCCTGGGCGTTGGACTCGACTTGAGTCACGTGTGCCTGTTTGCTGCTGCAACCGCGTTGCAAGTCGTAGGGGCGTTCGATGATCGTCGATAATGGCAGATAGAGGGAAAGTGGACAGTGGCGGGACAGGCTCCGAACGCGCACTGAAGATGATGAAGGTGGAGGGACGGGTCTCCGAGGTCACACCAGCGAGCAAGAAGGCGATCAATGTGATATTCGCAGAGTGGATAGTGCAGTACGACTGCCTCGGCTCCAAAGGGGAAGGTATGCACAAAGATATCAAGCTAAGGAGTCTACATGCAGACGTCCTTCTACTTATACACGAGGGATGGAGCTTTGAAGCTCAGCAACCCTAATACACAGCCGCGAACCCTAATACGAGTATCCAATGGCATAAGGCTCTCGATCGGCATCAGTCAGCAATCCATACAGTGGTCAGCGGTCATCAGTCATCCGCTATGTAGTATCAGTCATCCGAGTCTCGATTCGTACCATATTGCATCAGAGGCTAGACCAGTCCGGGCACAAGCTCATCCAGGCTCTTCTGGACGAGTCGAGGCAGGCCACGTGCCAGGGTCACGTGACGGCCGTACTTCAGGACCTATTCCCAAGGTTCCTGATAGCGTGTCTGAGGTGGGGAGGGAGATCGATCGCTCACCAGATGTCCCGCTCTCGCAGTATCCTCTAGGGCTCTTATTGTTGCCCATACTCTCTCTTGCACGCGTGGGTCTTCTTCGGCTTGCCAATCCCACCAAGGGTCTTCAGGCGTATTGGCGGACTCTACCCAGGGGATGTCGGCGGTCGGCGTGTAGTCCCGTGGCGAATCACGTGCCGGCGAGGGTGAAACCGTGACATTTGTTGAGATGCGACTGCATAAGTCACATGTCTCGTGGGATATGATTGAGTCATCCCATATACTATATACGGTGTCTGTCCCTTATGGACTGATTTGGACTGGACCGGACTTGTACGGACCGCTTTTGTTTATCTTTATTGTCAGAGCCATATATGGCTCTTATTGTTCTCTATTGTTAAGACACCGGTATTATTAGGGATTGACACGGGTTGGCCAAACCCGTACGGGTCACGGGTACGGGTATGGCGGGTACGGGTCAGGGTAGCGAATTTTGAACCCGTGCCAAACCCGTACCCGTGGCACGGGTACCCGCGGGTTTTCCAAGTCCAACTAGTGTCCAACTTCACCACTTCGCCACTCACAGTACTCACAGTTTGTTTTGTGTTTACTTTTTGTCAGTGACCTGGCCCAGGCTTAATCCATTTTCTGTCTTTCGGATAGCCCCTGCGGGCTTAACCATGGGCTTAACTACCGTTCCCACGACTCGGACGACGGACATTCGCCAACGATTCTCAACGCTCAACATGCCTTCCTCCGTCCCATCCATCCATCCATCCATCCATCCATCCACACAATCTCTCCACCTCTCTTTTGTTTGTTAGTATCCACTCATTCGCCCTTCGTTACATTGCATCAAATCCCCAACGACTTGGACTACCACCCTCTTTCGCGCCTCGCGCCATTGTTGTTCAGCGCAGCCAGCAGGCCTCTTCTAGCAACTAGACTTCCATTCTGTCGTCTCCTTGGTTTCACGCACTTCCCCCAGCACTGCAGGGGCATCTCCGAGTTGCTTCGCCACTTGTTGGATTCTCTTGCGATCTTTTATATCTTGCTAAGTTCTTTTTTTTTCGAATTCACGACTTCACCGCATCACTCATAGGACCGACCCTGACTGCTCGACAAGCCGCTGGACCTTTTCCGGGCTTCTATCTGCACATCGGTGGGCAAGCTGGCGCACAGATGATGGACTTCCTCATCGTGCTCAACTCACACTCAGTCAGTTATCCCTCTAGACCCTTGATTGTGGCTGACTCATTTCGCGCCCCAGCACGTGTTTGGATCTGCCTCGCTTTCCAAAGGCTGTCGTGAGTGATATACCTGCTGACAATATTTAGCGCTAACGTGTCTGCTATTCTCATGTTCAGAAATCGATCATGGCCGCGGGCTCACTAACTCTCGGTGGTAACACGTGTCTAGCTGTCGGTTCTCTGGGTCGTAATGGGGAGGCATCGACCGCTCTCAGCACAAGCGGCAACAACCACGACAACACTGGCGACGTCCACGATGGCGACAGGTGACCATGACAGTGACAGGCGACCACGATGGCAACCGCGACGAGGACCACGACAACAATGGCGACGACCACGACAGTGACAGGTGACAGCAACGAGGACCACGACAGACCACTACGGCAACCACTACGGCGGTCATGAGACGGCGACGGACGAGGTCCCAACAAAATCCTGACAGCGATGATGACTGATACCCTAGCTTACTATGTTTTCATTTATTACAGTAATTGATATATTAGACTCGGATGGGAAGCCTGAAAGTAGCAACAGAGAGTTGGGTACTCATCAAACCTGCCAGTAAACCCGGGCAACCCGCGCGAACCCGCCAAACCCGCAACCCGCCGCCACACCTGTATGTACCCGTACCCGTATGCATGGGTAACCTGTACCCATGGTCACGGGTACAGGTTTCGGCGGGTACGGGTACGGGTAGAGGCCGATCGACACGCGGGTGACCCGTGTCAATCCCTAGGTATTATCTGCTTTAGGCAGCTATTGTTCTCTGCCCTCCAATGGCATTTCTCCCTCTGGTGCACAGACCACCTGTATTGTGTTTGGATCACCTGTGCGCACAGACCATTCTTATCTAAGCATCCTGTATATAAGGACAGCTGTTTTCGCCTCTACACTTCAGAGTTCCCTTCACCTCTGAAGTGTAAGTTCCCTTCCCTTTACTTCTATCATTACCCTTGCTCATAGACGTTCTATAGTAACTTGTCTATTAGGTGTGTAGATGTAATAGAGTTCCCTTCACCTCTGAAGTTAACTTGTCTATTAGCTCTTTGCTCTTACTCGCTCTGTTAGTTCTGCGCTCAACAACATTACCCTCTCTTCTGGTACAACGCCCACGTTGTTCATCCGTAAGCCGCACGGTTTCTATGCGTCGAATCGCAGTCCCTCGTGAGGCGGGCGTGTTAGGGGATGACACTCTCACCGACGTGGATGGCTCTGCGGCCGTGTTCCTGACATCCAGTTCTGCTCGTGTCTTCCGAGTCACGTGTACGACGTGCTCATTTTTCTCCGCGGCCTTGACATCCGGCCAGTGCTCATGGGGGATCGTGGTGGTACGCCAATTGATAGGCGGCGTGAACTCTTGCATATAGCCTATCCCAAGGACTATCATACTGCTTCCCATGTCGCTCAGGTAAAAGGGGAGCGTGCGCTCGATTCCGTTAGTGCGTATCGTGAGCGGGGTGTAATGCGTCAAGGGCCCACCGCTGTTGCTTGAGCTGTCTGCGTTCAGCAGCTGCTTGGGCTCCTCCAGCGCCACTCGCGCGAGTCCCAATTCCTCCGCGTACTCCGGGTTTATATGGCAGTCTGTGGATCCCGTATCCACCAACGCGTCCTGCTCTTCAATGACGCCATCTCCAGCCATGATTCGCATGGGGAGGCATAACTCTGTGGGGCGCGGTGCGGGCATTATGTCTCGTAGCGAATCATCCAACGCACCGCTTGCCATGAGCTCCTCATATATTCCGGGTGTCTCCCTCAAGACGCGCATCCATTCGCGTGCTCGGCGTTCCGGACTCGTGTCGTGTTGCGGTTCCTCCAGCCTTGATGGTCCCGCTTCCAGTGGCTCATTGAATGCGACGCGCTTCTGCATCTGCGGGCAGAAAGCGCGAGTGTGTCCGATTTTGTGGCAGCGGTAACACACCTTGTTGGTGACATCCGTCACATGGACTTGTACTTGGCTTCGTCCTGCCGAAAGGTCCATTGGCACTGGGATGGCGCTGAACGCCTCTCGTTGTTGCGCGACAAATAGGTCACCGCGTGCTTGCGCTACTTCTCCTGCCCATCCGGAGGGCGCATCGTATTGTTCTCTCGCCTTGGCAGGCGGCGCGTAGTGGCTTACTGGCGGGTCAAACCGCGGGTCTCGCGTTGCGACCCTCTCTTCTGCTTGCGAGTCGGGGCGCTCAAAGGCTGCCTCCGCGCTCCAGGGAATGTCTTTGGTGTCTTCCACACCTGCTCCTACTTCGTCGGCGTCCTCCGTATACTCGTCTATCAGACCCCAAATGTCTTCGTATTCCTCCACCTCGGCAGGCTTGCTGTACTGGCCGTTATCGCTGGCCTCCTCCAGTTGCTCATAGTACTCAGCTGGGTCCTCGTATTCTTCTCGCGCCTCAGCAGGCGGTCCCGCGGAACTCTCATAGCAGTCCTGGTACGTCGTGTACCAGTCTTCGCTGTATGCCTCGTATTCTTCTCTCGCCTCGGCAGGCGGCGCGTTGGACTCTTCGTCGAGGCACCAGCACTCGCGGTCGTAGTCCCAGAACACTGGCGTTCCATACCAGTCGTTCCCCAAGTCCTTCGATGGTCGGCCCCAGGCATCGTATTCCATCGGGCATCCATATGCGTCATAAATCATATCCTCGTATCTTTCTCTCGCCTCGGCAGGCGGCATCCTCACGCGCGAGTTCATCGATATGGGAGGGTACGTGGATGAAGGTGTACTTAGCTTGTAACGTCCACCCGAATGTCCATCTGCACGGTAGCGTCGGCAGGCCTTCTCGAGGTTTTCTTTCATGCGCCGTATTGCGCAGGACTTGTCGAGGTTCCTCTTCAAGAGGCGTGATCCTTCCGCGGTCAGTGTAATATTCGCGGGCATCCCTAACGTCAATCGGCAGCAAAGGGGTAGAGTAGAGCTTGATATAATGTAATGTTCCTTCCTGGACGTTGGACTCGACTTGAGTCACGTGTGCCTGTTTGCTGCTGCAACCGCGTTGCAAGTCGTAGGGGCGTTCAATGATCGTCGATAATGGCAGATAGAGGGAAAGTGGACAGTGGCGGGACAGGCTCCGAACGCGCACTGAAGATGATGAAGGTGGAGGGACGGGTCTCCGAGGTCACACCAGCGAGCAAGAAGGCGATCAATGTGATATTTGCAGAGTGGATAGCGCAGTACGACTGCCTCGGCTCCAAAGGGGAAGGTATGCACAAAGATATCAAGCTAAGGAGTCTACACGCAGACGTCCTTCTACTTATACACGAGGGATGGAGCTTTGAAGCTCAGCAACCCTAATACACAGCCGCGAACCCTAATACGAGTATCCAATGGCATAAGGCTCTCGATCGGCATCAGTCAGCAATCCATACAGTGGTCAGCGGTCATCAGTCATCCGCTATGTAGTATCAGTCATCCGAGTCTCAATTCGTACCATATTGCATCAGAGGCTAGACCAGTCCGGGCACAAGCTCATCCGGGCTCTTCTGGACGAGTCGAGGCAGGCCACGTGCCAGGGTCACTTGACGGCCATACTTCAGGACCTATTCCCAAGGTTCCTGATAGCGTGTCTGAGGCGGGGAGGGAGATCGATCGCTCACCAGACGTCCTGCTCTCGCAGTATCCTCTAGGGCTCTTATTGTTGCCCATACTCTCTCTTGCACACGTGGGTCTTCTTCGGCTTGCCAATCCCACCAAGGGTCTTCAGGTGTATTGGCGGACTCTACCCAGGGGATGTCGGCGGTTGGCGTGTAGTCCCGTGGCAAATCACGTGCCGGCGAGGGTGAAACCGTGACAGTAGGAATATAGCTTCGTGGGCGGCGTCGTGCAGGGCCATGTATTCGGCATAGCAAGAGGAGTCGGCGACAGTTGCTTGTTTCCGTGAGGACCAAGATATCATGCCTGAGCCCATAGTGAAGCAATAGCCTCCGACGGAGCGGCTTGTGTCGACGCAGTTGGCGTAGTCAGAATCGGAGTACCCCGACAGGCTAAGTGAGTTCCGGCCTCCCAGTGTAAGGGCGTGGAGTCGCGTGCCCTTTAGGTAGCGCAGGACGCAGACCGCGGCAGCCCAGTGTTCAGGTCGGTAGCAATCCATGAAGGAGGCAAGACATCCCGTGGCGTAAGCAATGTCCGGTCTAGTAGCGACGGAAAGGTACATGAGGCTTCCCACCAGAGAACGGTAGGGGGTGCGTTCCATCCATTCCGAGATTTCAGGGGGGGTCGGTGAGTTCTTATCTGGTCGTCGCAACTGAAGCCCGGCAACCATCGGTGTGTCGACGGGGTACGCGTCACCTTGGTTGTAGTGCTCGACTAGGCGGTCTATCTTTGCTGTCTGACATAGCGAGAGTAGGTGGTTCGGGTGGTCGCGAGTGATGGCGATGCCTAGAGCAAACTTCGCCGGGCCGAGATCAGATATGTCCCACTGAGCCTTTAGTTTCTCCTTGAACCATAAGTTCTCAGTGGGGGAAGAGGCCGCCGAGATGATGTCGTCGACGTGGACGGCGAACATGATGGTCCCTGAGGCAGTCTGACGGCGGTACACGCACCATTCGCATGCAAGGCGTTCAAACCCCCAGGACACCATAGCGGCGTGGAACGTCTGGTTCCATATCCGACTCGCTTGCTTCATACCGTAGATACTCTTCATCAGCCGCATAACCCAGTCCTCCTTCCCATCCGCCTCGAAACCTTCTGGTTGCTCCATGAACATCATCTTGTCTTCTGGCAGGATTCCGTGAAGGAAAGCCGTTTTGATGTCGAACTGCTGTAGGTCCCAATCGAGGGTGGCGGCGACATGCATGATCGAACGGAATGATTCGAGGCGGACGGTTGGTGCAGTTGTTTTGTCGTAGTCGATGCCCCAGCGCTGTGCGTATCCCTTCGCAACATAACGTACTTTGTATCGCACCACCTTTCCCATGTCGTCACATTTTCGTTTGCAGACGAGTTTCCCCTTTAGGGGGTGATGTCTGTGGGGCACTTGTGACCGGGGCACGAGGACGAAAACCTTCAAGTCTTCGAGGCTTTTCAGTTCGTCTTGGCCGCCCGCGATCCAGAATTCCCGCTCGGGTGAGGCAAGGGCTTGGGCCCAGGTCGGTTCATCATCGGCCTCAAGCACAGGTTCTAGGGAACCATCGCTGAGGGAGGCGAGAGCGTCATCAACGGTGAGGGCAGTGTCCTCGAAACATAGGTCAGCGGGTAAGAGGTCATGGGTGTCTCGTACGTCTGAGTATTCAGTGAGAATTGCAAGTGCATGATCGTGCGGAGTGGCCGATCTGTGTGCTCTCTCCTCCTGGCAGCGAACCATGGGCGCGCGTGCGTCTGAGATAGCAGCGGTAAGGCGCTGTCCGTGGTGCAGGCCGTCGCTTGTAGCAGCGCGGGTGGAAGGCACGGGAATGCGGGAGCTTCAACGTAATGGGGGGGGATGTGGAGGGGGGGAAGGTGACAGGGTGGTTAAGCGGGACGGGGGAGTTAGCGGACGGGAAATGTGGGGGGGAGGTTGATGTATGGAGTTGTTGATGTCTTGCAGGTTTGGTGTTGCTGTAGTCGGGTTGACGGTATTCGGAATGATGGTATTCGGATTGACGGTATTCGGTATTAATGTGTTGGGGTTGATGTTATTAGGCGATTCCAGAGGCTCCAGAGGTTGCTGTTATTCGTTTTATCTCTTTTTTGACAGTTTATGGACTAAGGCTCACCTTCCGGCCCTACACCATGGCACATACTAGCGGCCATTATTTGCTCTCGGAGAACAGGAGAGCTGTCAACTACATAAAACTTTTGGACTTGGAAATCATGAGAGTCAGAAGAACGGAGAATAATATCTGCATGAAGGAGTGAGGATGTCCCCAGTAGGTCTGGTGAGAAAGCCGCTTCAAAGAGCCCAAACGTCGTGCGGCAAACACCCGGGCCGGCACTCATCAGCAAAACGACACAAGATTAGACATTTGCTCACTAAGCTGCTAAGCGACCACTAAGCACTGCAATCAAGTTTACAGCCACTGCATGCAAACCAGGGTTTGAATAAGAAAAAAACTCAGAGGAAACTCTGTGGAGTGTTAAAAGATTTCCAAAGTTTACTTCCCATTAAACATTGAATGGAGAGTTTAAATCTCTTTGATGTAAAATATCATGGAAAAAAATCTTGAAAAAAATGTTAGACTCTCCATTTGTGACAAAGTCATGTGATATGTGACTGTGATATGTGACACATACATGCATGCATGCCACAAAGACAGGCACCTTCCATGTTATCTGTCACATGTCACATGACTTTGTCAAATGGAGAGTCTAACATTTTTTTCAAGATTTTTTTCCATGATATTTTACATCAAAGAGATTTAAACTCTCCATTCAATGTTTAATGGGAAGTAAACTTTGGAAATCTTTTAACACTCCACAGAGTTTCCTCTGAGTTTTTTTCTCATTTAAACCCTGGTTTGCATGCAGTGAGCCGTTTTCATATTGATAAACTGTTTTTCAGAAAAGCTACTGGTGGGCTGAGTGAGGTGGAGGTAGTCCTTGTAATTTCACAGACACACGTGACGCCTGTGGGAGGAGAATTTCAGAGACCACCAACTCAAGACTCAGCAAGTCTGATAAATCTTGTATTTACTCTAAACAAATAAAATGTTTTTTGGTACTATTACTAATGAACTTAAGTAAGCTACAATAGTGCTACAATGCCACCAAGAATGCCACAAACCACAGCATGTGGTGGGATGCGTGTAGTGTGGGGGAGCGCGAATGTACCATACCATCATTGTTGCATTAGGCCCGTCCTAATGATGCTCGACTTGAGCGGTGACAGAGTGGCTCAACGTATGGAGGGGGCGACTTAGCGAATGTAGATACACGACCTCAGTAGGAACGTGATCGTTCTGAGCACTGGGGTGAAGTCCACCAGGCGTATATGATGCTGGGCTATCTGCTTTACGAGAGCCAGACGCAAGTTACGCAACAGCAGACAAAAAGAGAGTAGGAGGCAGACAAGGGGAGAAGAGACGAGAATCGGAGTAATGATTCAAGAAGACCAAGCTGGGGAGCTCGGTCTTTGTACTGCTAGCTTTATATACAGTTGACGAGGAGCTTTGAAGCTCCTCCAGAATGTAGGGTACCCAGTAGCGATAGTAGCTTGAACCCTACTATGACTGTCCTAGGTATGAGTCAAGTCCGTACTGTATACATGTGATAACCGATCCGAGGCTGACTGAGACGACTGTCCCTGACTAATACTAGGGTAGTCAGAACCCCACGAGTCCGCAGTCCGTACTGATGAGTCCAATCACAACATCACCTCCTCTTTAGGTGCAACATCCTGACGCTCTGAAGCCCTCCTCCTCGTACCTGATCCTGGTGTGCTGCGGCTGCTGCCTGATCTTCCTACCCCTGCGCGTCTTCTTCTTTGTCAACTTGTGATCCACCATAGTGCCCGCCTCGTCCTCAATGCACTCCATCGCGTTAGCCATCTCCAGTCGGCGGCGGCTGGCCGTCGACTTCCCGGCGACCTCCCCCAGGGCGGCGATGAGGTTGTTGATCCGCTGGTTGAGGCGCTCCTCCTCGCGTGCCGCGGCGCGGTAGCGGTGGACCTCCGCGGTGAGGGAGGGGTCATGGATGGTGAGGAGGCAGCGGTCGACGTGCGCCTGATCCTCGAAGGCCTCAGTGAAGAGGGCCATGTCTGCATTCGGGTAGATGGGCTTCCCGCTGTAGGTGAAGCGGGGGGCTGTGTAAAGAGGTTGCACATAGACCTTGTCGGACTCATCGATGATGCCCATGACCAAGGGGTCTGGCCCCATGATCACCTGGACGTAGCGGGCCTCGCGCTCAACCCTGTTAGGGGAGACGATGCGGAACGGTATGTAGTCTGTCCCCTGATTGGCCATGAAGCCCGTGGGGACGCATGTGTTGAGGGTGACGAGGGGTTGGTGGGCGGAAGAGCCCATGACTCCGAGGTCCTGCTTGTACATGGGGGAACTGTCGGTGTTGAGGGAGTAGGGGGTCTCGCGTGGGTCGTCAGTGTCTGTGGTGGAGCGAATGAGGGGATGCGTAGCTGGGTAGTTGTCAGCGGCATCCTCGGCCAGACCCCAGTCTGCGCCAGGAGGCATCGATGCCTCAGCTCCTGCTGCCACCACTGTGCCCTCCGCAGCTGCTTGTCCCTCCACTCCCTCACGATCTCCTTCCATGGCCACATGGGCCCGAACTCTGCGTGGTACCTTGACAGGTTCAGTGTCACCGTGTCCATCAAGGCGTGGAATGAGGCTATCTGTGGCCTGGCCCTCAAGTAGGGCGTGCTCTTCTTCTTCGGCGACCGCCTCACAGGTAAGAGGCTGCGCCTCGGGGGAGTCAGCAGTCCCTCTGATGGTGGGATCGGGGAAAGCTCTGAGGACGACAATGGCATCCTCGCAGGTCGCGGGCCCATGGGAGGTGGCGAGGGCCTCGATGACAGTGTCGATGGTGGACTGCGACAGGAGTGAACAGGAAGACATTGTATGGAGGTAGACAGATTGAGAGGATGTAGCAGGAGTTGCTGAGGGACTTAGCTCGTAGTGAAGCCCCCTTATATGTGTTTCCTGCGTGGGATTCAGCGCTTTGAAGTCCTTGATGGCCTGGTCGGCGAATACTTCGCTCCAGTCGACCCACTGATTCTCCGAGTCGGGGTATCCCTTCCATTTCACGAGGTATTGGAGTTTCCACGTTCTTCCGAACCTTCGCGAGTCTAGAATCTTCTCGACCTCGTACTCCTCTTCTCCGTCTACCAAATCTGGTGGTGGGCACTGGTAGTTAGGCCCATGCGTTGCTGTCTTGTGATATCTGGTGAGAAGATCGGTGTGGAACACCGGGTGGATGCTCCACTGTGTGGGAAGTTCGAGGCGGTAGTTGACTGGGGACATCACCTGAGCGACCCAAAAGGGGCCATGTCTTTTGGGCGCAAGTTTGGCGGTTGGTTGGTTGGTGCGCAGGTGACGCCCTTCAAGCCACACGAGGTTGCCTTCTTGGTATCTGGGCGTATCTTTGTGCTTGACCCATGACTTTTGTGCCTTGATGAGGAGTGCCTTGGCCTGCGCTCTAGCCTCCTGGAACTGATCTATCCTCAGCGCCACTTGGGGTATGGGCGACGGCCTATCAATCCAATCAGCGCGCGGGTTGTACCCCATCAGGAGGTAAAAGGGGGATTTCCTTGTGGTCTCGTGGGGCCAGTTGTTGTGCGTGAATTCCGCTATAGGGAGGTATGCTGCCCAGTTATCTTGCCGCTCATTAGTCCAGAAGCGGAGGTACTGCTTGAGCCACTGGTTAGTCCGTTCAGACTGTCCGTCCGTCCGAGGGTGGTAGGTGGTGGAAACGTTCTGCAAAATCCCCAGGATCTTACATAGTTCCCTTGTGAACCGGGACGCAAAGCGTGGGTCTCTGTTGCTGATCACCTTGGAGGGGAGTCCGAATCGCAAGAAGACGTGCTTAGCATATAAAGCGGCCGTTCCTTCCGCTGTGATCTCCTCTTGACAGGGGATGAAGACAGCTGCCTTGGTACAGTCGTGATCCGTGATGGTGAGGATCGAATTGAATCCCTGTGACTGGGGGAGTTTGGTGATGAAGTCCAGTGCGATGGTTTCAAAAGGGAGTGCTTCGGGATTCAGATAGATTGGGGACAGCGGTGCTCGGGTTGGTCGGTTGTTCGCCTTGTGCCTTTGACAATCAGCGCACCCTTTAACATAGTCTAGCACGTCTTGGACGAGGTTCGGCCACCAGTAGGATTGTCCCACCAACTGTGTGGTTTTGTTAATACCTGGATGTCTGTAGACTGGTGGTGTGTGGTGAGCGGAAATGATACTTCTCTTGTCATATAGTCCGCCTGTCACTACTTGTCTTCCTTCTTTGTACCAAGTGCCTTCGATCTTCTTCAGCCGATGTGCATTTACCCATGGACGGAGATAGCCCTCGTCTTGATGGTACGTTGCGTCTGGTCGCTCCATCTCTTCAGGGCCGATTGTCAGGGTGTTTGGCATGATCGTCTCAACTTGTGTGGCTCGTACGAAGAGTGCATCGGGGAGGACGGTTACGTCCTTGTTGTCGTTGTCCCCTTGGTTGTAGTCCGGTTGTCGGGAGAGTGCATCTGCTCTTCCATTAGCTGTGCCTTTGATGTGGTGAATCTCAAAGTCGTATTCGGATAGTTCTAGTACTTCCCTTGCGATGCGTCTGCTTATCCTCTGTGGTGACCTCCAGTACTGCAGATTGAGGTGGTCGGAAAATACTTTGGTTTTGTGTGGTGAGCCCACGAGTAGGGGCCTCCAGTGGCGGAAGGCTTTGACGATGGCTAGCAGCTCTAGGTCGTAGATGTCATAGTTGCGTTCTGCTTTGTTCAATGTCGCCGAGTAGTAGCCTATGGGGTGTCATTTGCCGTCTTCTTTGCGTTGCAGGAGTACAGCGCCTACTGTGAAGCCCGATGCGTCTACCTCCATCTCGAATTGTTCCTTGGGGTCTGGGTGTGCCAGTACTGGTTCGCTTGTGACCAGCATTTTGAGCTTCTCGAAGGCGTCTGCCTCTGCTTGTCCCCACTGCCACTCCGTATCTTTCCTCGTTAGTCTGTTCAGTGGGCGTGCATGTGTGGCGAAGCCTTTGATGAAGAGGCGGTAGAAGTTGCAGAAACCAAGAAAAGATCGGACCTGTTTGACCTAGGGATGGCCCGGTCCGGTGCGGTCCGGTTCGAAGGCCATTTTTTCCGAACCCCGAACCGGACATGGGTCCGGTTCGGGCTCTCAGGCCGAACCTTGAACCTCTGAGAGGTCCGGTCTGGTTCAGGTCCGGTTCGGGCTCAGAGGGGGCTGAACCCCGAACCGAACCCCGAACGCGCACAAAAAATCTAAAAAAATCTCTAAAAATCTAAAAGAATTTACAGGAGTCCTACAGCTACTCTACTCGCACACGCACCCACGCAAAACCCATCCCCGTGCTCACGGTCATGGGTACTTGTTCCACCATGGTCCATTTCCCCTCCCCACTTTGCAGCCTTGAGCCAATACTCCGTTCCGATCTCGGCGACCCTGCTCTTGCATGTGCATGTGCCCAATGTGGTGGTGCTCGATGAGGGTGGTTAGCCGCCATGTGACGGTGGCAGTGGCAAAAAGTCGTCGTGCTCACGGAGCAGCTTGGAGTTTTCTTCACGTTGTTCAAGTTGGCGGATGCGCAGGGTGGCAGCGAGTCGATCGTTCTGGAGAAAACATGAGTGCGGTTTAGGGCTTGGTCATGGTCTGCTCGAGCTACACAAAGAGACGTGAATTAGAGGTCGGGTTGCAGCGAGTCCAAGTAGGCTTACATGTTCGATGTAGGCTTATTGTCCACATCGTGGTCGCCAAGTTGCTCGTGGTCAAATCGTCGCCACGTTGTCGTCGTAGTCGTTGCCACTGTCGTCGTGTCGCGGTCGCGGCTGTCTTCGTTGTTGTCTCCTTGCGGTCATTGCGGTCGCGGTCGTGGTCGGGTCGTCGCCGCTTCGTTGCACCAGTCGTCTTCGTCCCTGCCTTTGCCGCCCCACATTGATATGGTTGCCGTCGTCGTAGTCATCACCTCAGAGTTGTTGCAGTCACAACGAAGTGGTCATCGCGGTTCATTGCCGCGTTGCCGTTGCCGCTATGTTGGGCCATCGTCATTGCCCGTGTTCTCCTCATCATCGTTACCGAATTCGAAGTCGCAAGTTACCGGTGGTGAACGACGGCTTAGTGTCAGGCGTTGAAACTGGGGTATCCGGGGTGGAAGACGAGGTGGGATAGACGAGGTAGACGAGCTGGACGTTGTGGACGAAGAGCTCATTGAAGCAGTACTCGACGTGGATGAACTGGACGAGGTCTGTAGTGCGAGGTCAGCACCCCATAAAATTATTAAGGTTGAAGCAAATTTTTCTCACCGAGGAGCTCGAAATCGAGGATGAAGACGATGAACTAGAAACGATCAAATTAGAGTCCGAGGAAACTTGTGGCGAGGCTGTTGGCGAAGGGGAGGGGCTTGAAGACGGTGTGGTGGAGGAAGTACTCCCGACAGGATAATATGCGGCCGACCATAACGGTCGAGATCGCTCGCGGCCGAGGCGTCATCGTCATCGCACGTTCCACAGCAGCGAGGAGACGGCGAGCATGACGGCACCAAAGAAGGTGCCTGACGTAGCCTGTCGTCCTCACCTCTGCGTGGAGGTGTGGCCTCCGGTGCTGTGCGGATCGTGACTTGCTACAGCGGTAGGTCAACTTGAAAATTCAAAAAAAAAAAAAAACGTTCATCGTGTTGTTGTTGTTGATTGCGTGGCGTGGGCAGTGCATGTACAGTACATTTACGCGCATTTCGACGACACACCCAAACAAATATAAATCAGGACAAACAGAGACTCGGGACACGTTCTGTGACATTCTCTTGGACGTTCTGTGATACCTGACTGTACTGATATACGAACGACCGACAGTGCTGCCCTTAAGCCTCTTGCTAACCCTGTAAAACGCTGGCTCCGTTGCGTGCAACCACCTCGCTTCCGAACGCACCTTCTTGGCAACTTCTTGGCGTATGTCCGGATGAGTCTCGTTTGCATCCGCTGATGTGGGTGCATCTCCCACCAATTTTAGGTGCCGTCACGTTTGAGCTCAACACATGCTGAACACTTATACAGCTATTCCACTTCTCTGTGAGCACAAGTGCAAACAGTTCCCCGAACAACCGGGTGTTGGCTGCTCAGTACACACGACCGTTGGGAGCCACTCTGATAGGGCTTGGCATCTGAGAGTTCGTCTCGCCCCTTGCTAAGTCATCCCTTCAAGCAAACTTACCTCGGTACCGCGCTTGCGAGGATCCCTTACTCTTGCATCGTCTGGAGGACTTGGTTTAGGTTTCGAGGGACTCTTTGGATAGGCAAATAGATGGGTATTGTTCATTCAATCTACGATGCACTGACATTCATCACGGCTTCCTTGGCGAAACACCCGCCATCATTGACATCACCGAGACGCTGCCCCGTGGGCCCCCGGCCACGCCACTGCCCCTCCGCGCCCTGTTCCCCCCCATAAAAACAACACAGCCACTGCAGTACCATGCGCCAACGCAAACCGCAGGTGAGGCGACGATGGCGATGGCCATAATGGTGAGTTGGAGGTGGTGATGTCAAAGCGGTAACGGCAACGTGACGTTGTGACACCGACAACGACAACGACAGTGGGGCGATGCTGCGATGGCAACGCGGTGACAGCAGCGACAGTAACGGGGATGACCGTGTGACAACAACAACGATGGGGACGAGTACAGCAACAGCCGATGGGGACGACCGTGCGGCAACGACGACGACGGTATGGTGTAGCGTGGCTATAGAAATAAAGGGGTGGGGTGGGCAGCAGGGCAGCGGCGTTGGGGTAGTCCAGTAGTACTGGCCACCTGTAGAGATTTCGTCTCATACAAAAAATATACTTTTCAGCATGCTTTTCAGACTCTGTACCAAACCAATACCGGCCAAGGGTTCGAGGTGCGGTCCGGTCCAGACCAGGTTCACAAGAACTTTGGTCAATGGTGAACCCCGAACCGGACCCTCTAGCCGGGTGGTGAACCGGACCCGAACCTGAACCAGACCTCGGGTGCGGTCCGGTGCGGTTCGGGTCCGAACCCCATTCTGGACCGGACCGGGCCATCCCTAGCCCAGGGAGAGCGCAGTCATATCAGCACTGCTTCATTTTCCCTGATTCCACTTGCGCATGACTTTGTGCAATCTTCACATACTGCATTCGGGTTTCCCATTGTGTCCATTTTGAGGCAAGGCCTCATTATCACGCCTTGTGTTTGGCTTAGCCAAACACCCTGTACTACTATATAAGGTCTCATATACCTAGCTTGTATGGTAGACTTGACTTCTTGTGTAATACCACATCATCTGTCTTACAACCCTGAGTGAACTCATCTTTGTGCTTGAGTCAATCCCTTTTGCTCGCCTTTGCGCTTGAGCCAGTCTTACCTCTGCTATTATCCTTGTGTCTTGGGAGACCAAGTGATACTTGTGCATCACCGATCTTGGTCTTAACTGACCCACACCTTTCCGTAACCCGTTGTGACTTACAAAGTACCTGTCATACTTAACACCCCTGTGGTGGCATTACATTAAGTCAAGTCTCTCATCGTGGTGACTACTAGTTGTAGCCGAACAAAATTCAAAACTGAGTATATCCACCATTTCAGCTCTGACGAACTCTCAGACAAAATCAAAGGAGCTGCGGTCTGGGGAGAACATAAGGTGTCGAAGGATATTTTGTCTTTGACCAAACAACCAAATCATATCGACAAATCCATTACCTTGAAGATAAACACCTGTGGGCATTCATTGACTACTTGTCACGATCACAGATCATGCCATCGACTTGGCCATTGATCATTTCAGTCTATTATTACTTCTGCCTTCTGGACTTGATCTTGGATTCATTTCTCTTTAGAATTCCTGCCAGCACACACTTGTATGCTTCTGTTCTATATTTAGCCTTGCACTTACGCGTCCCCGAAATAATGTAAGAAAACCACAGAAAAGAGATTTGTTGTAATAGTACTTAAAGAGCCTGTAGTCTACCCTGTATTCCTCGTTCTAGTCTTGTTCATCATCTCATCTCTGAATCCAAGTCTCTTTCCACTTTGCCTGCTTCAGCTGCTGCAGGTCGACTTTACAGAAAGTTCCACTTGACTTTATAAGTGATGCTCCTCTTGGCAGTTCAAGAGTCGAACCCAGTCTACAACTTGGTATCAAGCCTGAGCTCTGCCTGTCAAGAACCCGAAAGACCTAAAGTTACAACACGGTGGTGCCAGCCCATCCTCTGATTGTAAAACTACTCCCCAGCGGAAGTACCAGGCGTTGTTAATAAGTTCGATAGGGTAGTTTTACCTTGGTGGATGAGGAAGTAGCCTTCAGTGGGTTCGTCTTTGGGGTTGTCCCAGAAGGCGATGCCGAGGACGTGCGAAGGTAGATCGTTGTCCCATCTCCTCTGGACTCTGGTCCACTGGACTGGGTCCCTTCTTGGATATCGAGGCTGACACTCGCCACAGTGTCTGAGGTTCAAGGTATTTAGCTTATTCTTATGTTACGCCTCTGCAGGGGCGTTTGTGGTCCTGGGGTACAACTGATCCCACCTGTGGTGAAGGACTCAGAGGCGGCTCGGCACTTGGTGCAACGATGCCTTACAGTGGTATTGGGGAGCCTACACTGAGGCTGAGAGGGTAGTTCAAGGGACAGAGTGGGGCAAGGTTCGCAGTATGTTAACAAAGACTAAGCTAAGGGAGTACAGGGGAGTACAGGGGGTATAAGTAGTGCTATCCTACAGGGCAGCCCAAGGCAACTGAGCTGGCAGGGCCTATACTACAGGGCAATCAGATCACTGTTGCTGAGCTGGCCATCAGATGAGATAAGATCACGATCGGATCGCGATAAGATCAAAGATAAGGGTAAGGGTAAGGGATCATACTGAAAGAGAGGGAAAGGGGGAAAAAGATGCACAGATGGAATCTCATGACATTGCACGCGGTATTGGGGGGGCTGGTGGCAAGTTGGCGGTCATGGTCTTGTGTGGCGTGGGGATGAGTTGGCAGAGGCGGGGTCTTGCACGCGATATTGGCAGGGCTGGTGGCAAGTTGGTGGTCATGGTCTTGTGTGGTGTGTTGGGGGTGGCGTGGGGTCTTGCGTGCGATGTTAGAGTGGTGTGGTGGGTGGGCAGTGATGGGGTCTTGTGGCACCACAGTGGGACTGGTGGGTGGCAGGCTGGCATGGTGGTAGAGCAACACAGTCGGGGTGGTGGCACGGTGGTAGCATTGGTGTGGTGGACAAGGCATGCATGAGGGCCTGCAACAGGATCAGGGTGAGCAAAAAAAAGAAAAAAAAACATAGCTTAAGCACTGGGCCAAATCCTCAGCCATGTCTTCCCTCCTGCATAGGCCATGGGGGGGTTGTGGGGGTGGTCCAAGTGCAGCAAAAATGTCATGGATAAGAGAAGAGAAGAAAAAGAAAAACCCCCACTGAGAAGAGATGGGTGTGTGGGTGCCAGTGTTCACATGTTCATGTTCACGTGTCAAATGATGCACATTCCCACGCCACAGATTAAGCCTCCACTCAACACATTTTTTCAACAAGCTATGCTATCCACCAGTCTATTCTCGCACTTTACTCCCCCAACCTGCCCTCCCACTTCCACCCCTCATCCAGCTCCTCCTAACTCGCCCTCACCCCTTCAAGCCCTTCCCTCTCCCATCCCACTTGCAGTCATGAAGACACCTGATGACACACTGGGCTTTATCCTGGTGCATCAAGATTTGTTTTTTTTGTTTTTGTTTTTGGTTCATTCATTTCTCACTAATATTGCAGCTCATCTTTTCCTCACCCGCCATGTCACCCCCAACATGGCATGCAAGACCCTGTCACTGCCGACCTATCCCACGTCACCCCGACTGCCAACCTGCCACCACACTGCCCCCAACACCTCACGCTTTCACCCACCACTGCCAACCCACCATGCTGCCCCAGCACCGCGTGCAAGACCCTGCCTCCACCAACCCACCCCCATACCACCCCAATAAGGCATACAAGACCCCGCCACCACCGACTGCCATGCCACCCCAACACAGCATGCAAGACCCCGCCATGCCGCCTCAACACTGCACACAAGACTCTGCCACCGCCTCAACACCATGCACAAGACCCCACCACTGCCCACCCACCATGCCACCCCCAACACAGCACACAAGACCTCACCACCGCTGCCGCCTCAACACTGCGTGTAAGACCCCACACCACCCCCAACACAACGCAAGGCCACCACTGCCAACCTGCCACCAGCCCCCCCAATACCACATGCAAGACCCCACCTCCGCCAACCCATCCCCACACCACCCCTGACACCATGCAAGACCACGACCGCCAACTTGCCACCAGCCCCCCAATACCACATTCAAGACCCCGCCACCCCTGACTCACTGCCATGCCCTGCCATACCCCAACACAGGTATATTTAATTATATTGTAGTGTAGCTGCATGTATTCTTATTAGTTACAAATATATTATTATTTTGTGAATGCAACTACTGTCGATGATTGTTTGCATTTGAAATACTTAATTTTGGACATATTCACCTAAAACATACTGAACATATGTCCATTTATGCCAATATTTGGTAATATTTTACAAAATATTACTGGATATTTGGAGGGAAGTTTTTATGTTACCAAATTTGTCAAATTTTGTCAAATCTGGGAAATTGGAAGTATTGTTAAAAGTATACCACATTTCAACAAATCTTACCATATTTCAGAAATTTGTTAAAATTTTCAGGATCCAGTTTTTCCTGATGCAAGGACACTCTAAACAGCTCTGAACACCTACTGCATCTGACAGATGCTGACTTGAACTAACATCATGACTTCTGCAAGAAGACAACACATATTTAGTCCTTGAAATCCTGACATAGCATGGAATCATGGATGATCCACAGCCCTGTCAGCCCATAGCGAACTTCCCTATGTGGACATCAGAGCATATAGACAGTGGTTGTTTGTTGGTTTATCCTTCAAGAAACATGTCCCATACCATGGTCTGATGCTTCCAAGGATTGCTCAATCTGTTGGTTGCCTCAAGGCAGAGCTGGTGATCCCTTTGATACCTTTTTACATTTGAGGCAAGGTATTTTTCTCTTTCCTAGTAATTCCTACACTTGTTCCTACATTTTCAACACATACAAAATCTGTATTAAAAAAATATTTAAATGTGCCAGTTCCCTTGTCTTCTTCAGTTCCCTCACTTGAATTTGTGCTCTCTTGCTTGCTGACTGAACAGCCCCTTTGGAAACCCATCACCCGACTGGCATCTCCTAGTCAGCTTGACCTTCACCCAGGTTCTCACTTAACAAGTCAAACCAGTTGTCTTTGTCAAGGTCTACAAAGCTATTTTGAAGCTAACTTCTAGTCAGCCAACATGTTCAAGTTGATCACATTATTCCTCACCCAATATGACAAAATCACTGCAATAAGATCAGACCATGGCTTGTTGACTGTGATTTGACCCTCAGTTCCATTTGAGATGTCTAGCCCAATCACAGTAGACCACCGGTATGTGGCTGATTTGTAGTCATCACTGAATTTGACAATAACAAAGATCCAGTCGTGCCCATTTGTCAGGGCACTGTGGACCTAAGGCTCCAACCATTTAGGTTTAAAACAGCTTTTAAACTATTTACATGGTTTACTTTTACCATATATTTACTGGTATGGTGGTATGAAGTAAATAAACTAAATAGTGAATGGTAAACAGTCACCCCAAGAACTGTTATCCACATTTGGCCTCAGATCAGAATATTTAAGTGCACTAATTAATATGTTCAACACTTTAAACACTGTTGAATACTTTGAACTTGGCCCTGAACACACTGGATGCAAATTACCATTTTTATGCTGAAATTTTTTAACACTTCTATAATAAGAGGCAATTCCTTTTCCTTCATTTTTTATGGTCAAAAATGTGAATCTGATAATTATTTACTATTAAGCTGGAAAAAATGATATCAAAATGGTATTTATATAATATAAAATTTTCACAATTTATAGAGTGGGAAATATATTATTATTTTAGGATTTCATCTAGATATAGCTTTAAAAAAAGAGAGCCAAACCAGTGGCCAACACCATTTACACTTGAAATAAAGAAGTATCATTTTGTATTTTTCTAACCTATTTCTATGTACAACATTGTAGAAGAATATCCACTTTCCAACCAAAGAGATTGTGACAAAATAATATCAAGTAAGTATCATTTTAACATCATTTTTTAATCTGAATTTAGCCTAATAATATATAATCATCACTGGATGGAAAATGCCCTTTTACCATTGACAAAATTTAGGCATCTATAACAAAAGGTATTTTTATTCACAATTTTTCATACATAAAATGTTGATAAGGTAATTAATTGACAATGCAATTTCAAGGCATAACATGTAGACAGTGTCAGAATATTATAGAGGTCATATTATGTATCCTGTTAAAATATTTCACATGGTAATCTTTGTGGAGAGGCCTCTGTTAACTCAAAGTAATCCAATCAGCTGTTCCTAAGCTACTTGACTGCAGCCGACTTGGTTATTTGTAAGCCAACCTCATTGTTAAGCAAGTAAAATAACTCAGGAATGCCTAATTGGATCACTTTGAGTTGCCCTGGCATTTTAAATTGTCTACCTCCACAAACATCTTCAGACTTTTCCTATTTTATTTCCTACTTGTAGGATCCCAAAAATGTTGGCTCAAGCTGCAACTAAGGCTATAACAGAACATAGGGTTAGTTGTTGAATATGTTCATGAGAGTTATTTTTCAAGTTACTATTTTCATCATATCTCATATATTTGCTACTGAGTGGGCCCATTCTCAAGAAAACTTTTGGGGTATCAATGTAAATTGTTTTATAAATAGTATTTACTGTCTATAAACAGTTTACAATGGTTTACTGTCACGGATCGATCAAAGTGGACGCTTACTATACGATGATGACCTCATTAGTAAGTGATTATGTGTCATGGACAGATGTATCAGTCAGTGGTTTTACGATCCTAGAGACAGACTCGCAGTTTCTGAGCTGCTACCGCTTAGTCGTAAATAAGGTCACGGGGTGGGACAACGGGCCGGAGCGCTGACAAAGCGCGAAAGCGGTGACCTGCACACTGCAGGGGAGAGGACAAGGGGAGAATGGCAATAGCACTTGAATTCACAGAGAACAAGACTAGAACGGAGAATACAAGGTAAACTACAGGTCATTTTATACACTGAAGAGATCCTATTTTTAAAGCAGCCTCTGAGCTGGCAGGAAGTCTGGAATGAGTCTGGAATGAATCTGAAACACAGAAGTAGAGAACTTGAGACTTTTTCCGAGGGAAACAGAAGTAGAAGTAATAATAGAAACGATCGATGGCACGATCTGTGATCGTGACAAGTGGTAGGAGTCACATGCTGATGTGGCATGACTCATTCCTATCAAAGGCAGTAATAGGGTTCGAGCTATTATTGCTAGTCGTAGTATGGATTCACGAGGAGCTTCAAAGCTGCCTCTCATGTGTCTATAAACAGGCTGGGGAAGACCAAGTATCACTATCTTGGTCTTTAGAATCACCATCTTCCTTTTGCCTGCCTCCATTCTCTACTCTTGTTGAGACGACCCACCTAGTGACCCGAGGTGTCCTAGTGTATCCGGGATAGTGTTGGGGAAGTTTGGTTTGGTTTGGTTTGGGGCCATTTTGGCCAAACCGGAAACCAAACTGATTAGAATTTGCCCAAACTGAACCCAAACTGAACCAAACTGTTCCAAACTGCTCCAAACTGAACCAAACCATTCCAAACCATTTCAAACCGATTAAAAATAAGTGTTTTAAATTGGTCCTTAATCAGTTCAGTTTGGTTCAAACTCAGTTCAAACCACTTAAGGAACCACTTAAGACGTTGGTTTGAGGCAAAAACAGTTGATTTTGTTCAAATTCATAAGTTAAGACTTTGTTTCAAATTGTTTGAGACCAAAAAGCATTGATTTTGGTTCAAATTTGGTTTAAACTGAGTTTGAACCAAACCAAACCATTTATTGCACTTATAACATATTTTTTAATATTTTTTCTTAATCAGTTTGGTTCAGTTTGAACCAGGTTTGGGACCCCCAAACCGGAAACCAAACCATTCAGTTTGAGCCAGGATTCTCCAAACCCAAACCATTTTAAACAGTTTGGGTTCGGTTCAAACCAGGTTTGGGTCGGTCTGAGACCAAACTTCCCCAACACTAATCCAGGAAGGTCGAAGCCCTTGCGAACTGAAGCTGCAACGTAGGGCAAACGTCACGTGACCTCCAATGACTTTGTATACTGCTAAGTCGTGAACGCCCTTCCGTGTCCAAGTCGGACCTAACGCCAGTGGTGACGTTACATTTACTGTCTATTTACTGGCTGTTGAGTATAAGGGGGTGGTAGAAGGGGTTTCCCACACTGGGGGGGGGTTCCAGTTCTGGGAAAAATTTTTTTTGACCTTCTATGAATGACATCATATGGCTGGAAATAATAGTCTACTGTGCAAAAGCAAGGCCACTGTCCACTTTGAACAAATAATAAAGTCTATTGTGAGCTAAAAAAACATGGTGCTATCTAGATTATTCTACCCTTGCTATTGTCATTGAGCACACAATATTCAGGGCAGTCACAGCAGTGTTGCTATCCCCTTCCAACCTCATCACTACCATTACTGTTGTTGTTGGGCTGCAAGGTTCAGAGCAGCTGCAGGGTTGCTGTTGCGTTACTTCCTAACACAGGCCTGACTTAGGCGATGAGTACGGCAAACACAATGACGAGTGACTTAGCAAGTGACTGGGTACACTGCCAGTTGAGGGCACGTGACCAGGTGAGGCACCAGGGTGAATCCCACTGGGCGAACAACTAGAAGGATGACGTGCTCTAGGAGAGACAAGTGTACTAGGAGGCAAGTGAAGATGAGAAGAGAAAGGATGGCAAGTCCAAGAGCATTGGTATTACAAGAAGACCAAGATACCGTACAAGCTAGGTAGTCCCAGTCTTATATACATGCAGACGGTATTTGTACACAGTAAACAGATGGCACGATCCTAGGACAGGGATCCTAGGGAGCTCACATGGTTATATGACTAGGTAATTGCACGGAGGCATGCGTGCCTCAGACCTTCCTGGAAATGGACAGGAAGTGTCTCATGGGGTGTCGGAATGCCAACGTGCAAGGTGTGAAGTAGCAGCCGAAACAAGACAGAAGATGTGTGGCAGCACGTGACAGAATGGAAAGAAGAACAAAAAGGAAAGGGAAGTCTAAAGCACTCATCTACGCAACATCACCCTCTCTTCAGGAGCGATGCCCACGGAGCAGCTCATCCACATGCCCCTGTCCCCAAGCCTCGATGCGCCACTTTGCATCAGCCATTTCAAGGTGATGAGTGCTGCCCAGCTTAACTGCAGCTGCCTGACCCCAGGCCTCTTGCAGTGCGGTCATGTGGTCCTTGAGACACTGCACCTCATTGCACGCTACCTGGTAGCAGTGCACTTTGGTGTGTAGCATAGGATCATGCTCATCCTTGATAGCACAATCCATGTACTCACAGTCCTCGGACATGGGGTGGAAGAGGATCATATCCTCTGAGCCATACACTGGGCATGCCACAAAGTGGTAGCATGGTGTGGCGTAAAGGGGGCATGTGTAGACCTTGTCCAAGTTGTCAAATAGTTCACTTACCAGTGGATCAGGGCCCATGTTGATGTTGACAAACTCGACCTCCCTTGTCTCCACACGTGGTCTCAACTCCCCCTTGTCATCCACCCTATACCCTCTGATGATCTCCCCCTCCTGACTGGACTTGTTGACAGTGGTGACTTTGAAGGGGATGTAGTCGATCCCCTTGTTAACGGGAAACCCTGGAGGGGTGTAGGAGGACCGGTGCAGGGCCTGTGGCCAGTGGAGACATGGGCTGTGCATGGAGTATGCCCTCTTGTAGAGGGGGTGCCCATCCGTGTTGACGATGTATGGGGTCTCGCGGGGGTCATGAGTATCTTTGGTGGTGCGGATGGATGGATTCTCAGCTGGAAACAGCCACGCATCCTCGTCATCCAACTCTACATCCCCCGTAGCACCATGGCTCGGCGGCGTCTTAACTCAGCCATCCTCCACTGGGCCCACCGCAACTGCTCTTCCCTCCACTGGCAGACCAGCACCTTCCATGACTGTTTGGGGCCCAGGTTGGAGTCGTATCAGGAGAGGTCAACGTTTACCCCCTCCACCTTCTGAAACATTTGGCATGCAAGCCACTTTGGCAAGCCTTGGTATTGGCTCAATGCCTACCTACAGATCACAGGGAGATACCTTAGAAGATGAACTTGATGACTATCTAGCAGCCCCAGTCAAATATGCCAATATTCTTGAGTTCTGGGAGGTGTGTAGAATGAACCATTTGGTTGGGGAGTACTGACAGTAGTTGGAATGGCAGGAACACCAGAAAAAGTGGCCAACACTCTTCAAGCTTGCCATGGACTTACTCCCTATTCAAGCCACTTCAGTACCATGTGAGCGTGTCTTTTCAGCAAGCAAGGAGACAGCTAGAGCCAGGAGGAACTGCCTTACACCAGACAACATGGAAGCCTTACAGATACTCAAGTTTGAGGCAAAGCATAAAAGGGATCTCAGTTTCACTGAAGGGCTTGGAGAGAAGGAAGAAACAGCAGAGCTGGAGGGAGTGGAGGCAGTCAAACCAGTTGAGGACTTGAGGGCTTATCTTAAGGGCATCAATGAGCAGTATGAATAAGGATCTATTTGCAACAAGGCTATATACATGTACTTGTACCTAGGAATGAACTACATACAAATAGGAGACTACCCATACCCGTACCTGCCTCTACCCATACCTGTAACCCACGAATACAGGTACAGGTAGGGAGAGGTACGGTGGTGGATTTGACAGGTTCGCGTGGGTTTGACGGGTACTTACACTCACACACCCAAGCCAGCGGCATCAGGGAGCCTTACATGGGGCCCTGTATTTCTGGCACGTATACTCGTAGTACAGACTACAGAAATTCTACCCAACTGCCATCACATGACTGTCGCCGTCGTTGCTACCATTGTGGTCATCATCGCCCATCGTTGAAGTTGTTATCTTTGTTGTCGTTGTCGTGGTGGTCGTGAACCATGGTAGCCATGGGTGGCTGTGGTCGTGGATGCCAACTTGTGGCTGTGGTCATGGACTCATGGTTGTCGTTATCGTTGTTGTTGTCGCCGCTGCCATAGATATCACCGTCATGATCATAGTTGTCACATTGCTGTTGTTGCTGTCATCAGCGTAGTCACCACAGCCGTCATTGTCGTGCTGCCCTCTCATCCCCATCATTGGCACTGTGCTGGTTGTGTTGTGGGTCAACACCGTCGCCCCACTGTCATGGTTGTGGTCACCTTCATGTCATCACCATCATCATGTAGCTTTTGAGCAGTCAGGGTCCGATGCCGACTGATGTGTTCCACACCTGCTCCAAGGACCTGCTTGAAATGCTGCTCCTATCTGAAAAAGTTTCAGTTATTGGTGATAGGGTTGTAGAAGGGAAAAAAGGCAACGAACCTCGGCATCGTCGTCGTTGTCTTGCTCCGTACCACTCAACTTGTCATCAAGCGAGTCATATTTTGTCTCTTCCTCATCCTCTTCGTCGTCATTGTTTTCAGGTGTCGGTTGAGAGAGTGTGACAGTAGTTATGTTGTGATCCACTAAAAGCACTGTAGAAGCGGGCGACGGAGTGTGGACTGTTCCTCAAGCTTCTTCCGCTCACATTCCTCGCGCCGCCTCTTGACCCATCCCATACCACTCCCATCATCCTCATCAGTGGGGGTACCAGTGTTCCACGATGGCTGCGCTCCTCCATATGTCCAATGAGCAGTTTTTTGTTGCTTTGTACCTTTGACCACATGCCCCTGGCTCACATGCTACCCATACCGCCGTGGCCCCACTCCACAAATTCAGGCTCCTTGTTGGGCAGATTGTCAAATGTGTTGGCAGACAGGTAGTGAGGATGTTTTCAGGTGCCATAGATGCAGCCATTCAACAGACACTTTGGCTTTAGTGGTGGCGGTGAGTCAGCGGGTGGCGGGATCTTGCATGTCAGGGTGGCGTGGGTGGCTGGGCCTTGCGTGCAGTGTTGAGGCGGCGTGGCGGGTCGGTGGGGTCGTGCGCGTTGTGTTGAGGCAGCATGGCAGGTTGGCGGTAGCAGGGTGTTGCGTGCCGTATTGGGGCGGCGTGGTGGTGGGTGATGGTGAGCGAAAGAATAAAACAAAGACAAAAAAATACTTAGCGAGGTGGGTCGTCGCGGGTGGTGTCGGTGGCGATGCGTTGCGTTA
>JAKELH010000231.1:0-116936 GCA_021525015.1 Lactarius pseudohatsudake | reverse complement strand
TGTATGGCGTGAGAAGATCGATGTGAAACACTGGGTGAATGCTCCACTGCGTGGGAAGTTTTGAGACGATACGTGACAGGGGACATCACCTGAGAGATCTGGAAGGGGCCATGTCCGCCGCGCCGCGAGTTTTGCTGTGGGTTGATTTGTGCGGAGGTGACGTCCTTCTAACCAAACGTAATCTCCTTGTCCAAAACGGGGGGTGTCCTTGTGTTTTACCCATAGAGCCTGGGCCTTCTTCATCAATTCCCCGAGCTTCCATCCGCGCTTCTCGGAACTGTTCGAGTCTTTTCGTCACCTGAGGTATGGGCGACGGCTTATCCAACCAATCAGCGCGTGGGTCGTATCCCATGAGCAGCGAAAAGGGGGACTTCTTGTCGACTCGTGGGGCCAGTTGTTGTGCGCGAATTCCGCTATAGGAAGTAGGGGCGCCCAGTTATCTTGCCGCTCGTTGGCCCAGAAGCGCAGATACTGTTCCAGCCACTGATTGGTGCACTCTGATTGTCCGTCGGTGCGTGGATGATAAGCGGTCGAGATATTCTGTTGAATGCCCAAGATGCGGCATAGTTCGCGTGTGAATTTCGACGCGAACCGGGGGTCTCGGTCGCTGATGATTTTGGACGGTAGTCCGAACCTTCGGAATACATGAGTGACGTACAGGGCGGCCGTTCCCTCTGCGCTTATCTCTTCCCTGCAGGGAATGAATATGGACGCTTTCGAGCAGTCGTGGTCGGTGATGGTGAGGATGGAGTCTTGTCCTTCTGACTCGGGGAGTTTGGTGATGAAGTCAGAGAGCGATGGTTTCGAACGGGTTGGCGTCGACGACGGGCGTGATGGGACGAGGGGGGCACGTATGGGGCGGTTGTTCACCTTGTGTCGTTGACAGTCCGCGCATCCCTGCACATACTCGCGTACATCGTTCTTCAACTCCGGCCACCAGTACCTTCGTTCCACTAGCCGTGTGGTGCGTGCAATTCCAGGGTGTCCGTGTACGGGGGGATCGTGATGAAGGAGATGAGCACTCGTTTGTCCGCTGTTGTTCCCATGATTACTCGTCGGCCTTGGCGATACCAGATACCTTCGATTTCTTTGAGTTGTTGTGGGTCTTTCCAGTAGCGGAGGAGATACTCATCTTGTGGTGGCTCTTCGGATGGTTCGATTTGTAGGGCGTGTACAAGCACCCGTTCGGGGAGTACGACCACTCCTTCGTTGTCATTTTCTCCTTGGTCGTAGTCGGGTCTTCGGGATAGCGCGTCTGCTCGTCCGTTGTTCTTTCCTGGTATGTGGTGAATCTCGAAGTTGTACTCCATGAGCTCGAGTACTTCCCTGGCTACTTGTCTGCTTATCTTTTGCGGACTTTTCCAGTACTGAAGGTTCATGTGGTCCAAGAAGATCTTAATCTTGTGTGGCGACCCTGCCAGGAAGGCCTCCAGTGTCGCAGAGCTTTGACGATCGCTAATAGTTCGAGGTCGTAGATGTCGTAGTTTCGTTCTGCCTCGTTGAGGGTGGAGGAGTAGTATCCGACGGGGTGTCGTTTCCTGTCGGCCTTCTTCTGCAGTAGTACTGCTCCCAGGGCGAATCCGGACGCGTCTACTTCGAGTTCGAATTGGTCTGTGAGCATCGGGTGCGCGAGTACTGGTTCTTCGGTGACTAAGGTTTTGAGCCTTTGGAAAGTGCGTTCCTCTTCTTCAGCCCACCTCCATTCGGCGTCCTTTCTCGTGAGTTTGTTGAGCGGTCGTGCGTGTGTGGCAAAGCCGCGAATGAAGAGTCGGTAAAAATTACAGAAGCCGAGGAAGGAGCGTACGTCACGGACCTTCGTAGGTCGGGGCCAGTCGCGAATGCCTGAAATTTTTACTGGGTCCATGCGTGTCACCCCCTTTTCAAGGATTACCCCCAGGTAATCCATTCGTGGCTGGTGGAAGAGGCATTTTCTTGAGCTTGAAATAGAGGTCGTGTTCGAGGGCTACGGCTAGTACGTCCTGGACCGCGCGTATGTGGGCCTGTAAGTCGGCAGGATCGCGGGTAGCAATCCCAATGTTGTCCATGTAAACGCGTATAACTGTGCTGAGAAGTTCGTGTTTGTGGATGGTTGGCCCGAAGATCTCGTTCATCATCGCCTGGAAGGTTGCTGGGGAGTTGGTGAGGCCAAAGTACATGACCCTGGGTTCGTAAAGGCCGTATCGTGTTTTAAAAGCTGCTTTTGGTTCGTCTCCCGGTTTGATCCTTACGTTGTTGTATCCCCAGCAGACGTCCAGTTTGGTATAGGTGTGTGCGTGTCCCAAGTCTGTGATGAGTTCTGAGATAAGCGGTAAGGGGTATTGATTCCTGATGGTGTAGGCATTGATGCGACGGTAGTCCTGTACGGGGCGTAGTTTCCCATCCTTCTTTTTAATGAAGAAGAAAGGAGATGCGTACGGGGATTTCGACGGTCGGATGTATCCCTTTTCAGCTGTTCGTCGAGGAATTCTTTCAACTGGCCGTCTTCTTCTTGGGTCATGGGGTAGACTTTGCAGTCAATCATTGCCGGGTGTTGGGCTTGAACTCGATGGCGTGATCCCACGGACGCGAGGGCGGGAAGCGGTGAGACGCTTCTTCGTCGAAGAGCTTGGCAAACTGTTGATATGGCGTCGGCAATTCTACTTCCTTGGTATGCTGTCCCGCTTGGATTGCGAGCTCCGTCGCTGTTGTCCGTAGTTGACACTGCTCTTCGAGTTCGAGGAGGATGTCGTTTTTGTCCTCTTCGGTGACCATTTGCCCGATCACGGTTTGTGTCGGAGTGGGATGTATCGAGCGAAGGACTATCGGCATTGCGGCTTCGTGGATGACAGCGTGAGTCCAGCTTATCGTGGGCTCGTACGTGGATAGCCAGGGATAGCCCAGAACCAGGTCTTTGTCACCAATGTCAGTGACGAGGAATCGCATCACCTTGCGGATCCCTTTAGTCTGTACATCCAAATCCGTATAATGCGTGATAGACCCAGCTTGGTTTTCCGTCTTGTCAATGTTATATATCTTTTTGGGGCGATCTAGAACCTGCAACCCAAGTCCCATTCGTTTGGCGAATGCGGGACGTATGAAGTTGTCGGTTGCCCCTGAGTCTACTAATCCTTTAACGTCGGCCATGGCGTAACTTGTGCGAATCGATACTGGAATTCGAAGCGAACGGTAGCGAGTCATGATTACAGAGTTACAAGTAACCGCCCTCACCCAGGCCGATGGGTTTAGGCGTCCGGAAAACCCTCTTTTCCCCATAGGTCCTGGAGGACCATATCTTTTACTTCGTCGCTTTCCCCCTTGATGTTGCTCAGCCAATTTTGGGCGCGTTGTTGCGGGGTTGTCACCGCTGTTCGTGCGGTCGTGGGCTCTTGTTCCTGGGCGTAGTAGTCGGTTTCCGCGGCTCGACTAGTCGACGGGCGAGTCCATTGACCGCGTCTGGGCTGTCTTGGCTGCTAGCAGTCGCGTGAGAAGTGCCCTGTCTTGCTGCAGTTATAGCAGATGACTTCCCTCATGTCTCGGCGTTGTACGCCTTTCCCTGCTCCTCCGCCTTGTGGAACGTAGGTAGTGGGTGGCCGGTTGTAGTCCCCGACTTCTGCGATGCGGACTCGGGTTCGATCCGCGGAGGTGTCCATTGCGTTTGGGTCGAAACGTGGGTGACTGGTGCGTGGTGGTGGCGGCGGCATCCACCCTGTCCTTTGAGTGGTCCATCTGGGTGCGCCAGGTAATGGTGCCAGGGTGCGTGATGTTCGATTGATATTGAGACGGGCCCTCATGTGAATGAACTGTTTCTGCCTTCGTAGTGCGCTCGTTTTCCATTCTTCGAACAATCGAGGTTCGTCGAGCTCGTAGATTTTTGTGAACAGTGCTTGGGGTAACCCCGCCGTGAATCGGTCAATTGTTTGTGGATCGTTGAGGTGGTAGTGAGCTCGGCGGGCTAGTTGTTCAAACTTTGTGACGTACGAGTCAATATCCTCGCCGCTCATCCTGAAGCCTCGCTGTAATTCTGCCTGGGCTTGTTCTTCTTCGAGGGTGTTCGCGAACCTTCCCCTGAATTCTTGTGTGACGTGGGTCCACAGCTGTCCGTCGTATTGGTCGTGTTACAATCCGCCCTACGGCCCGCCCGGAACGACCACTCGGAACCGCTGTCAGATGCTCGCAAGCGGATTATGCCGAAGAAGAAGCACAAATCTCAAGACTTGTGGCAGAGCACGCCCAAACACCCAGAGCTAAGTCACCCGTTGAGTATTACGTATACGGGAGCGCTCAGAAATCTCAGGAATACTGGGAGTAGCGCACGTGACTTTAGCGCCGCCCGTCACGTGACCCTGGCACGTGACCTGGTCTAGACCAACACCAGATGGGTCCAGATGAGCTTGTGCCTGGACCGAGGCTAGAACGCCTCATGTTTGTGACTCGTACGTGATTGTGCCTGATTTCTGATGGACTGTATGACTCGTGTTTCTTATCTCTGACTCATGCCCTGAGGGCCTTACGCCATTGGCTGTCTGTTATCTCTGACTCGTTGTGACTCATTCCTAAGATCCGTGTACTAGGATTTCGGAGTTCCAAGCTGGGGTTCAAACCTCCTTGGATGTGTATATAGGCTCTGGCTTATGGTCGCTGAAGACCTAAGCTTGACTTCTTGGATTATACCACCCACTCCTGTGCTTAGCTACCTGAGCTGTCTGCAAAGTAGCAACGCTGATAACAGGATTCCCGTGTTCAATCAAAGACTGTTCCTGAAGCCACCTCTTTCCTCCATTTCCGCTTCCCTTTGCACGCTGTCTGCCTCTGCAACCCTCTCCACTCTCCTCTTTTGCGCCCTCTGCATTCTTTGGGCCACTTTACTCCGTCTCTCCTCTGAGATCTCACGTCTATGACTTTCCCAGGTCGTCTTGAAGTGTGACCGTTAGGACCCGACGAGCCTAGCACGCGGTGTTAGAAGGCAACGCCCGGTGGAGCGTTACAGGTCGACTCCGTTTCGTTGAGCCATTCGAGAACGGATAGAGTCCATTCGCTGACGTTGAGTCCTTTGATGAATCCCAAGAAGAGGAGGGATCGTCGATAGCAGTTCAAGAAGATCAGCGCGTCTAAATTGGTGCCCCAGTAAATGTGCCATTGTGTGAGGAAGGTCTCGTACTTAGTTCGATCTCCGTCAAAGACAGCGGGTGGATCGCCCGACAATCTGTCAGATCCTCGCGGCAGGGCCTCTGGAGGGGGGCCGGCGTGGGGTATTCCAGGTGGTCTTCCACCTCCTCCGCCTCCTCCGCCTCCGCTTCCAGGGAATCCTGCTCCTGGGAAGTTGGTTTGGGGTCTCTGCCTGGGAGGGCCGTCGTCTGGTCCTCCTGGTCCCGGCGGGTCCAGTCGGTCGGGTCCTACCGCTCTGTATAAGGCGGCGTCGTCCGCTGTCATGCGGTGTCCCGTTTCAGGGTGTATTGGGAGGAGGATGGCCTCTGCCTCGGCTTGGATCCTCCGGGCTTCGATTTGCGCTGGATCTTCGAATGTTGTTGTTGTTATGGTGGTCATGTCTGCGGGGGATCGTACTTGTATCTGCTCTGGTTCTGCAATGTGGAGGGACTCAGCTCTGATGACCAATGGTCCCGTTTCTTCTCCGTGTGAGCTTTCCTGTTCTTCGGTAGTGGAATCTTCGCTTTCTTCGTCTTCGGAGGGAGCTGGGGTGCGGGGTTCAGAAGTACTCGGATCGTTGTCTACGACTCCGTCGATCGGTCCCCAGTTTTCTCTTGTGGGCAGGTTTCTTGCGTCAATGTCGCAGTTGTAGCTTCGTCCAGTGGGTCGTACGATGTCCCACCTAGTATCAATGGGGTTCCACGTTGATACGACTGCGCTCTCCCTGCCTGGTGAAATTGCGCTTTTTACACTCTTAGCTGCGCTCGCCCGTGCTCAGCTGCGCTCGCTTGCGCCTTCTCGCGCTCTCCCGCGCTCTTGTGCGCATTCTAAGCACTGCGCACTTTGCCGCGTTCCTGCGCACTTGCGCGCTTTGCCGCGCACTTGCACGCTTTGCTGCGCTCTCCGAGCGCTCGGTCTCCCACTTTCCCCTGTTTATATAATGCACCCCATTACTTAGCTTACTTTCCTTAGTATATAGCTCATGTAACTACAACTTTACAACCCAGATTCTAATACTAGAGTTCTCCCCTCCAATTTCGGACTTCAGAGCTCAGTGCAGTTCTCCCCTCGCGTTCCTCAGTGTGCCGCACTCGCGCGCGGCCCTAGCGACTTAAGCGCGACGCGTTCCGGACCCCAGCGGCCACTCATACGAAGTTTCGCGCCGCGCCGACGCGTGCGTGACCATTTGCAACCACTTGCAACCAACCGAGCGCACTTCCTTTCCCGACCTCGCCGCACTCGCGCGCGGCTCTAGCCCTTCGACACCGACGCGCCCGCGACCGCCGCGGACCCGCATACGACCGCTCGCGCCCCGCGGAGGCCTGCGCGACACCTCACGACGCTTCACACCCCCTAGACCCTGCGCAACTCTGACTGTTTCCTAACGCTTAGGGACAGTTTAGTATATCAACGTAACCTCGGTCCAGCACAGGTGGTCGAAGTTGAACTCAATTGGGCGGTACCGTGTAGGTCCTGATGCGAAATCTACGAAGTATCCTGTGTCTCCTCGGTACTCTTTCCACCTTGCTGCTTCAAGGAAGCAGATTGGTACGCTGCGGTCCCCTCTTCGTTCAAGGCTATACGGCCTGAAATCTCTCCACTGGTCTCTGGTCGTGAACGCCACGGTGATGATCTTGGTCTTAATGTAACGCCGTCACTGGCGTTAGTCCAACTTGGACTTCACAAGGGCGTAGGACGACTTAGCAGGTGTTATGACTCGTATAGTCACGTGATGACAACACACGGTCTCGTTAGACACGTGGTCACGAAGGGCACTAGGGCTTGACCCACTAGGCGTAAACGACGGGAGGCGACTTCCTCCGCTAGGGGCAAGCGAACGACGAGCCCGAGAAGTAGGGCACACTGAAGGAGAGGCAGGAACGTGGTGACGATTCAAGAAGACCAAGATGGCGTATCTTGGTCTTTGTGCGCTCCTATTTATACATGAAGGGGGTAGCTTTAAAGCTCCCCTATGAACCCCGAGACGAGTCGCGTAAGTAGCTCGAACCCTACTACGGCGATACTAGGAATGAGTCATGGTACACTAACATGTGATACCACGACCGCTGACTGATACTACGAGTCCGTGACTGATTACTGCTTACGAGGGAGCCACAACCGTATTCGTAAGTGTCCACGACGAGAACCGTTACACTTATGCCCTGTCACGCTTGACTGGGCCGACGACAAGTAAGACATATTTTCATTCCTCTACTCTAACCTCATAACCTTTCTTAGAGTTCGTGAAGATCTCTGTCACAGCATACAAGATGTTGGTGCAGCTGACTATCCCGCCTTCCTCTGGCCACAGGACATATTCACTCGTAGCGACTTTTTCAAGGGGTTCCTGCGCGGCCCTGTGCTTCTCGCGGTTTGTTTTTATTTATTAATTTATTTCCCAAGTTCATAACATTGACGTCGATTCTTAGGCATACAGATATATTTTCATTTCCCCAAGTGCCGCAAAAGAGACCGACAGGTCAACGTGTGGTGGGAATTTGTCCTTACATGGTGTGACTTTCGTGACATATGAATCGGTGGCGTATGCTGCGACGGTGGTATGTGGTTGCTTGTCACCTGTGGTTCTGTACTTATCAATGGCACATAGACTCGTTTCGCACTTTTGAATGAGCCGACTTTTATGGCAGGTGGCCGTGGCAACGCCAGGAGGCAAAGGGCTGGGTTCCCCTACCGCCAGTTCTACCGAGAGCTCCTTGAACACAAGGGGCTGATGACAGAGGACGAGCTCGTTGACCTCCTGCAGTATTGGAATGAGTATGTCAATTCCTCTTGTAATTCTTCACGCTGACTTTAAACCCAGGACTATACTCTCGCGTATCACCTACGCCAGTGACGACGTGAGGAACAACAGTGCAGGTGCGATTATGCGTGAACAAGCAAGGGAGAAGAAGCGGCTTGCGTGTGGGTCTGCTGCCAATGCAGTGACACCGGCGGGGTTGGAGAGTGGCTTGCCAGGGCCAGATTCTGCTTCTACTTAGGGACCTGTTTGGTATACTGTTTTGGCTAGGCAAATATCGATTGGACTGCATGACTTGGAATTCTATAAATTGCCACCCACGCTGAACAAATGTCCCATTCCCCCATAGGGATGGGATTTGCCGAGCTTGGCTGATTCAGGGAGTTATAAGTTATTATCAGAAAAGTCACGCGACTGCAACCAATTAGAAGAAATAATTCACAATATCCATTATAAGATACATTACAAGAAAGGCCACGCGATTACCTTAGCGATTACAATAGGTTGTAAGGCGCAGTCGGTCGATGGGCAGCCGCTGCGACCGTCTCTCTTAGACTTCCCTCCTCCCTGGCTGGCCATGCTTGCTGTACATTCTAAGTGCTGTGCTGAAGATTGTGATTTAACTTTTTGGGAACTTGAAGTCTCAGACAATAATCTCACGACGGTCTGATTGTCTGAATCCTAATAATTATAATAGGCAAGATGAAGGAATAATTCAGAGACCAACGGCACTGGGGCCTAATACTGTACCAACCTCAGCAAGGACACTACTCTGAATTGGGATGCTTAGACTGTCACTGTTGTCCCTGCTATTACTTCTTCAGCTCTGAGCATCAGGTGAGAAGGTTTTTATTCCTCATGCCAGTTACTCACCTCGCTGCCTCACCATCGACGTTGTCAGTCTTGTCTCAAACCCTAACCCAATGATAAGGCCGAAAAACAGAGAGAGAACTGGCAGGTGAGCGTATTTTCTCTGCCTCCCACGTTGGTGGTTTCGCCTCAGGTGCTTCCGATGATGAGATCGAGAAACAGAGAGAAAGAGGCAGCTTGTGAGATAGCTTTCTAGGCTTCATTTTGTCCACCCAGCGGACCCGAGTCCCAATTCTAAGTGGTGGAGGTCTGCCTTAGAGTCACGTTCGTTTTTCTCATGTCGTCGCTGATATTCCCGGGCTAAAATATGCAAGTACAACTTCAGCTCTTTTCCTTTTACGGCCACCTCGCCGACCTCAATGTCTCTCCTCATTAAGCTGGGTGACCTCTACAGTTCAAGGCGTCACAGACGAACACGGGAGGTCGCAAAAGCTCACGTATGGGCCCATTTTGTGAGGGAACAACTCAAGAATCGTCGTGTAAGGATCGCAATCGTGAGGTACGTTCTTATGTGCCTGTTTAACGCACCCCGTCGGCACTCACAATCACTTGCAGGCCGACAGGTTGGCACCCTGAAAACAACACCAGAGGATCGGGATGGCACCTTACAGTAGACTTCCGCACCAGGAACAAGGTGCACGTAACGACGCACCACATATACTATGATGCTGGGGTAGGTGCATCCAATTATTCTCATATTCATTCTCATATTTTGTTCTATTAAGATAGACAGTCGGGTTGGGAGAGTCTACTAAGGATGGCGCCGTCGTGTGATAGGTTGGCAGGCATCCAGCTTGCCTTAGAGTACTATGAATTCGCTTTATATACGCTTCCATTGTTTTAAACCTTTTCTGCTCTTTTTCAGCCTCGGAAAAGCCGGAAGCCGGCAGCCCCATCACCTCCCTCGTCGCCGTCCCCTTCGTTGCCTCGCCGCCACGTTACCGTTACCGCCACTGACGTCCCCATCGTTGCCCTTCCATCACGTTACCGTCGCCATCATGACTGGGGTTGCGCGGGTCGCGTTGGTGGAGTGCCTCGGCGGTGGCAGCGACATCTGAATCCTCACGGGCGTCGTGATTGGGATACCATGCAGAGTGCCTCTGAGCGGCGACATTAGGAAACCTTACAAAGGCGGTAAAAGCTAAGTTTTAGTCAATGTAACCCTGCAAAGTACAAAATCGGATGTGGGACAGTGTACAGTCAAATAGTTGAGATAAAAGGAAAGCCAGCAGTAGCAGAAAGAGTGCAAAAGAGGAAGGCAATGTTCGTGGAATGCAAGTCTGGACAATATGACAAACAATGCGAGTAACCATCCGCAAAGATGAGTGAATGCAGCGTTGAGCCGAGACGGGTGGCTGCACTGATGCAAGTGAGCCTGTACGATAAGATGGGCCATCAAAGGGAAGTGCAAAGGACGGCATGGAGAGGGGATTGCATGAGCATACAAGTACTCTTGGGTTTCAGCGATTCTTCTGGACTAGACTAGCCCTGGTAGAGATTCTTACAAGTCACGACCCACGTGGAGAGGACAGAAGAGGGAGACATTCTCATTTGGAGTCCAGAATACGGCGTCATATACATCTGATCAGTAGACAACAAGTCTGATACTAAATCAGAAGTCCATAGAGCGAGAATGCGGTGACAAGCAGGATAGAGAGCGACGAGAACAAGATAAAGGTAGAGGCAGGTACGAAGACAGGAAACAGAGCAGATAACGAGTGATGCACCACAGATAAATAATGGGGAAACAGCAAACTATAAAACGAAAGGAAGGGGTAAAAATGAGCATGCAAAATCAGCGACCAAGAGGGCCAAGATACTACGATGTACACAGCTAAACCCTCCTCCGGTCTGACGTCAGACGCAATGGCCATTGCAACCTCAAGTGGTGCCTTGCGGATTGCCAGGAGTAGCCAAATGGGAAGTGTTGAAGGTACAAAGTGACGAGAGCAACGGCTGGTGATGGTTGCAGAGATTAACGTCATGATCAAGTTGGGAAAGAGTACCGGTACCAAGTCTTTGACCATCATTGCGCAAAAATAAAGTGACGAGACAATAAAGGAGACAGTGGCGATGGCGAAGCAGAAAGTGTTGATAACTTGAATGACTATGACGAGGTGTGGGGATCGTGCGAGGGAAAGATGGCGGAGGAAGCAGAGACTGTATTAGGCTGAACCAGACGGGTCTTCGGTCCGGTGAACGCAAGCACAAGACGGAGAAGAAATAAATAAAAATTCGCGTTTCTATTTTATGTGGTTTCGTAGTCGTCTTCAAACAAACCATCCGATGAATATGTCAAAAGTTCAGCGTACGCGTGTCGCATCAAGGAAAACCTGCCAGTGAGAGATATCTCGCTGACTGGGTCAATTGCCATCTCTGGAAACATAGACACCACTGAGCGTATTGTGGTCACAGGCACAACAAGGAGACCCTCAGGGCCATCCAAAGGGTCGCATAAATAGACTGTTTCGCTAGAATTGGCCAGGATCCTCGCATCCGGCATGGAGAACAGTGTCAGCATTGCCAAGGGGTGTCATGTGTCGCCAAACCGTAAATAGAAATAGAATAAGACGTTCACAATTTGCATGTGATCGTTATATACTATCTGTAAGACAGTTTGGGCACAGACGAGATGTTGGAGACAGAGTTGTCTTACCTCAATGCAGGATGTCCAACAAAGTGGACCTGTGACCTTCAATTCAAACCAGACAGACTGTGCGCGTTGTCCGTTTGGTAGACAGAGTTTAGCCCAGCGACAGACAGCGTTGGGCCAGGAGCGTTGGATCGGCCAGTCCTGTGACCGCCAATATATCATGAGAGCCTCGAGCTCTTCATCTGAGAGTGGTGCAGGGTATTCCTCATGACACGGAAGAAGTGCGTAGCCCGGAGCCTCCTTGAACACATAGGCATTATTAGGGAGCGAAGACCCATTCCTAGAGTGCACTTCTATCTTGATTCTCGGGTAGCGAGCCTGCAAAGAATTCACCTGGGCCCAGAGTATTGCCCGTTGCATGAGGTTAGCAAACAGGTCACGGTCTTGTCAGATTTCTCGACCCAAGTTGCCAATTGCAGTCTCAAGAGTCCATTGTGCGTAGCAAGCCAAAGGACCAGCTCGTAGAGTTTCCGGGCCAAGGTGTGTGAGCAAGTGAATGCTCTGCCGAACAAAGTGTATTCAGGACTCCATACACTGATAGTATAGAGTCTCAAACTCTTGCACGAAGTCATCCAGTAACATGTGCCCCTTGAGAATGTCACTGCGACTGATACAATGGCGTTGTAGAATGCAGATCCCAGCCATGAGTTTACAGAAATGGAGCCAGTACTTCCTAGGTAAGATATGTCGGAACAAGGTGGGACCAAGACCAAACATGTATTGCTGGAACTCCCAGGCCTTGTACCCAGAGTTGATCTTCTTAGCGGGGTCTTGCGGTGCGCATCTGAAGCTCGACAGTATGTAAGGGACAGCCCTAGTGTCTCGCCATGCGCGTTCCACATCGCCGGGTTCTGATAGAAAATGGCCCAGTCCCAGGTCGACCTATCATCTGGCTCATAGCAGTCAAGTTTCCCAGTGAACAACTTGACAAAAAGATCGGGATGGTTGAGAACAGACAGGTGCATAATGTCCAACGTAAAAATGCTCAGTACAGGCAGTGGCTGATTTGGGAGCCCGCTGAACAGTGTTTGCTTGCACAACCCGACCTCGAGACGGTGGGTTCTGTACTCTCTCAGAGTCCTGGCGGCCAATAGGTGCTCGATATTTTCGTGATATTTGCGAGGCAGGTTGTTGCGATACTCGTGAAGATCAACAGCTGTAACGTCAGGGTAGCAGCACCCATCAACACTGTAGTTGTCTGGACAACCCATGACAGGAAAATAATGCGAGTCACCCGTGCGATGCTGACCAGGCATCTCACAATAGAGATGGCATCCATACTTTCCTCCGTGCCCAACCATTCCAGACATTGACGCGCTCCCGGGACTATCCGCAGTACTCAAGACGATCAAGGGAACAGAATGGGGAATAACAGTGTTCAGAGATGCATCGAAGACCCTCAGACCCTCACGCTGGAGAGCTGTGATGTGATACAGCGACGGGAACAGGAAAGAATCGATGTCCCCTGGTTTCTTGGGCCCAGGGACAATGGCTGCCGGAATGACGAAAGCTTTCTTGTAGCGCTGATACCCCAAACCACCGGTAAGTGCTTTAAGGTGTGGTAAGAGACGGAAGGGTTTGGGAGGTCGAGGAATATAAGGGCGCGAGGTTGGTAATCAGCAGTAGGATGCTAGAGCGATCAGCCGGTGCGCGATAATGATGCTTAGGTGAGCGTGAGGAAGGCACGCGTTAACACAACAATGTGAGAGGTCGTAGGGCTGATAGTATAGTGATCGTGATGGCACGCTAGCCACACTATCTGTACAGGCGATCGCACGGGAACGAAATAGAATGTAAAGGTAAATAGGAGCGGTGGGCCGAAAGCCAGAGTAAAATAAAGAGAGAGATGGAGAGAGAGGGAGAGAGAGAGGATAATGGGTAAGTAGCCCTCGAGCGGGAAACTGCTTCATTACACTGTAAACTATATCTTTAAATACTTCGCAACAGCGGCGCCCCCAGCCGTAACAACATCAGGTGACAACCACTCTTTGATGCGTCCACGAACGTACTACCAATAGGGGCCGGCCACGCAACGCCCACGTCACCTGCTACCGCCTGAAGGTTACGAAGTCGCGACCGCTAACGCAATTAATCACGTATCAACGTGTCTCGGATGACGCCACGTGATCGCAAGTGAGTGTTGCCGCACTCCAGTGGTCCTGGCGAGAGAGGGTATGGTCCCCTTCGCTACTAGACCTCGCGCTCCCGGGCTACCAGTCCCGCAGACCAGGGGCGGCGCAGACACACCACTATGAGTGTCCCATCGTCACCGGGCCTCGGGCTACCGGTCCCGCAGACTAGGGACGGTGCGGACATGCCGTTATGTGTGTCCCGTCGTCACAGAGCCCAGAGCTATCTTCCACTGGCTAGGAACGACGCAGACACGCTGTTAGGCACATCCCACCGCTACAGAGCCTTGGACTATGTCCCGCTGACTAGGAACCACGCCAACACACCGCTATGTGCGTCCCGCTGTCACAAAGCCTTGGACGATGTCCCGTGTCTCTCTAATGTGGATCCGAGTGCCTAAGTCGCCCCGCGTACTGTTCTTCGGCCGATGCCGGTTCAATTGGTATCGCGCAGCACGTTATAGTCGGATCTAAAAATGTGAAAATGTCGGTTTATCGGCCCAGCTGTGTACTGGGCATATCAGCGCACGTCTGGGGGGAGGTTGTGTATGACCCATATGAAAACCCACGCCTCCAAGGGTTGGTCAGGACGAAGTTGGGCCCCATTGATAGACAGTTGGAGGGCAACATCAGATCTTCTGAAATGCCCAGTGTTCCAAGCATCAAGTAAGTCCCTACCACAAGCAGTGTTGTCGTACATCGGGAGACCCCTTTTGCCAAGTCTCACAGCCTCCAGATTCTCAGCCAACTTCCTTTCAAGATAGTGCATTTGCTCTGCGATTTCACGAGACCCGTAGAACGCCTGAATAACAGGCCCAATAGGTACAGTTGAGAAACGCTTCTGAGCCCTCCGAGAATCAGGATGATACTGAGATGTGTGACACCGAGGACAGCTGTTGAGGTCTCCATACGGACCAGTATAAGCAATACAAGAGTCCGGACACATGTCATGTTCGAGCGAGATGACTCCAGATAGGTGGTAAATACGCCACTTCACTTGGTCAAAGGACAGGAAGTCGTCCTTGGGGTTGTTCAATAGTTCAATAGCCCGGATGTTGTTGTAGTGATCCCAAGACGCACCAGCATTGTTGACAAAATGCCTCAGGGATCTCAGAAGCGGCAAAGGGTCCAGGAATTCGAGAGGGGGCTCAGGATTACGCAGATCATATAGGTCTTCAGGATCCGTGACGCTCTCATCGAGGACAGCTGTACACAGTAGGTCAATGAATTGTTGCGTGGTCTGCAGGTCAGGGAGGTGTATCGGGGTCACAGTATCTTCGTCGCGATGCTCAAGTGGGTCAGGCTGGATGTTTTCTCGAGGACCAGCATTGGAAGACATTGGGCGAGAAGGCCCAGCCGTCATATCGTTGAGGTCGTCCGTTGGCATAGGACGAGGTGGATTGGTCTCGATAGACAGCGCCACATGAGAAGATCCAGCTGTCTCATCGGTGTTGCCATCCAGTGGCATGGGATCACCCAACTCATGTGGTGGTGGACCATCTTCAGGTTCAGTATGAGGTTCGGGCGTGGGAGCACAAGGAGTTGTCAGGACAGGGGGAGGTGCAGAATTCCGAGCCTCTCATCGTTTGGGCACTCCAGAGTGCTTCGAGGATGCACGATTGGGTTCGATGTTATTGGCAAAAAGGTGTTTGTCCAGCGAAAACCTCAGTTTACGCCATTCCACAGGCTTGCGCCAGCTGGCCATAGATGAAAGACCCAAGGGACCGAGACTTAGACTTAGACTTAGAGTGAGTGATCACCACACCGCATGTGGAATGGAATGGAATTCTCAAGTAACTAATCACAGACTAGTAATAGTGACATGGTGAATACATTCAAGCCAGTCGAGAGAATAGAATTGCGTCGAATCGAAAAAATGTTACATAAACTCCCAAAATCCAAAAATACAATTAAAATCTATGGACTTCCAACTGGGCTGGACTTCTTGTGTAATACCACATCATCCATCTCACAATCCCATGTGAACTCACCTTTACACTTGAGTTATCCCTTTTGCTTGCCTTTGTGCTTGAGCCTGTCTTGACCCCGTTATTATCCTTGTGTCATGGGAGACCAAGTGATACTTGTGCATCACCTACCTCGGTCTTAACCGACCACTGCCTTTCCATAACCTGTTGTGACTTACAAAGTACACGTCATACTTAACGCCCCTGTGGTGGTGTTACAGATCCTCAGTACAACTCACTATGGTAGACTACCATTTTGGACATGATTAAGTAAGTGTCAAACTTTTTTTTTGCGATCGGGCCCTTGATCGGGCCCCACCCACCCCCAGTGCAGGATTCTGGTTCCGCACCCCCCTTGAGTCAAATCATCCATGAATAATATTTGTAAGCAGAGGAGTAATATGCTCTCCTCAGGACCTCCACACTTGTACAATGTTCACCTATCCAGCTGCCTGCCTCCATAGAACTCTATAACTCCTGATTGTGACAAGAATTGTAACAGGATATTCCACACACTCCTAGTATACCTTCTAGCTGATAGAGTAAAGCATTGTTTTTCTCCCTCTGTGCCCCCTTTATGTTTTTCCCCCCAGTACTACACAGACCCTTTTTTCAGAGAGCCAAATAAGCAACCCTCAAAGATGGCAACAATTAAAAGTTGAATGATGAGATGAGAGTTCCACAGCAGTTCTACAGTATGAGAGGTAAACCAGTCACAAGAGAGTGCTAGAATGATTGTGTCACTTCTAATAAGTGGCTAACTCTATCACCCCACCCTACAAGCAGTAATGCTCTCGTTAATCCTCCCTAAAAAATCCTGCCATTGTGTAAGTAGCTCCGGAGCATCCTTCAGGTCAGCCTCACTAAGCCAAAGGTCATCCTCAGGGCCATACCCCTCATAGCGAACAAGGTAGAGGATCTTCCCATTTGAGCTTGGTGCCTGCTTTACAATGTGCGACAATATCCACGAGGGGTCTGGATCTAATGGGTCAACAGGGGGCAGGGCAGCGCGCTTAGCATGTGCCCTTGCACGGATAGCCGCGTCCGCTGGGAGCCATCCGATTGGCAAAACGGCAGAGGGAGGAGGAGGACGATTTGCAGAGAAGTTACGTTTGCCAGCGATATGCAGACGACGACCCTTGATATCAGGATGCGCCTTGCGTGAATAGACATCACACTCGCAGAGCGAGTGCTCGAAATCGACAAGTGAGAGCTCATGAGTGGAGCCGATGCGCGGACGGCGTTCATGGGAGATGCCCAGACGAGCGAAGTGAAGATCCTGTGAATCGTGTAACCACGCAAGTGCTTCTCCATATACGCCGTTCACTTCAGGGCCAAAGATCTTGGTCAGGCACGACGTCGCACCCGGACCGCAGACTGCCCAGTCCTCGGGGTAGCTTAGGCTTGGGATCATATTGAGATCGAGAAGAAGTCTGTAGATGTCAGACGGGGGAAGAGGTCACACTGAAAGGAGTATGGAGACGTACTGAAAGGAAAGGAATTACCCATACTAGGATACAAAGAGATCCGCTCCCATGCATCACTCAGCTCTGACAGTTGGCCAAGCTGACCGGGAAGGTCACTTTCCATCATCACTTTGAGCAACCGTAAATGATTTGCATAATTGGCTTTTGTTCCCTCGAGGGAGGTCCCGCCGAGCTCTGGTGCTGGGAGGATGTAAGAAGCTCCGTAAAGCTTGTTGTTCTGCCTGTACTCCTCATAGAGGACGGCTTCGTATGCGGCGAGGTCGAAGTCGCGCCACGTTAGTTCCCCAAAGTGATCTAAGAGTAACTCCCATGTGGAAATGCGATTGAAACAGCGGAAGAGAATCACGCGGAAGCATGTTTCGTGAAGGTCTTGGTCGCCCTTGCCAATGACGTTGCAAATGATAAACTGGGTGACGCGATCGTAGACACGGAAAACATTGGTGAAAGCATGCTGGCGAAAAATAGGATCGTCAGTCCACGGCCATGGTTGCCCTGCGAGACGACGTTGGTGAATGGCATGACGCTCGGTCATCCATAGAAATAAGGTGTCAATAACAGGGGATAGTTTCAGCTTGCGACCGGCAATGTCCACGATGGAGCCAGGGCCGGGGCCAAATTTCTTTTTCCCAGTTCTGGTTTGCGACCGTGGTATCAATGGGGTTGAGGTGGCAGAGAAGCGCGCCATGATGAGGGTCCAAACGCAAGGAAGAAAGAAGTTGGCGAGCTTGACTGGATCCGAGCATCGCGTCGCGACTCGAGACGTGGCGGCGAAGACGTGGATTAAGTAAGCAATTTTATTTGAAAGAAGGGACGAGCGCCGCCACGTGATCATTTTGGTAGTCATCCGCCTTCGGCGTCGGTCTTGTAAAAAGTAACGAAGTCTCGCTACGGTCCCTTTCCTTGGGTACTGTATATTGGTTTTAGAAAAAAAAAAAAATTCGGTACAGATCTTGAGATCTCAGCTTCGATCTCGAAGAATATTCACTTACTGTAATCAGGCACATCCGGTGTCCGGTGCCATGCGGGCATCAAGGGTGCCAACTTGGCAACTTGGTTATGCCTCGCAGAAAGTTACAGACTCATCTCTGGTGATTTATTTATTTCTTTTACAGTATCCTGCCGAGACCAGTGTAATAGGCTGATAAGACCTGCTGCCGTCCTTTCCTTTCTTCGCACAGTCTCTTATTTTCTTCGTGTTGCCTATAATATCGAAGGTCTGTACTTCTCCCGAGAACCCGACAACCTTCATGTCTCATCCCTTGCTTTACCCAACAAGGCCCCCACTTATCTCCCTCCCCGATCTCCCTCTTGAGCGCTCAAGACGCTGTACGCCTTTATCGCTCCCAATATTTAACGTCACTCATCCCCCCCCTCAAGCTCGTTGTTATGGTATGCTCGAGTCAGGCGAGACCTCCATTGCGCCTCAAGACCAGGCTCCCTTGACTAAGCGCTCCCGCAAAATCCTCAACTGTGAGCCATGTCGAAATAGCAAGCTCAAATGTGATCGGTGCGGCCCGGCCACTGGTTCCATTTCCCGCCCACTCACTGATTGTCCGAGTGCAGCAATAGGCCATGCTCCTCCTGTGTGCTCCGAGGCGAGTGCTCCCCGTCCCCTAGCTGCTTTTTATGATTGACCCGATAATAGGGCATGCATCGCTCTGTTATTCTGCTGACGATAAGGATCCATCCACTAGTCCAAGAGGGTCCCCTGTGGCATCGTATGTCATTTGTACCCATCTACCTGCCCCGTGGCATAACAGTTAATGTCCTTTGATATCACCAGCGCCGATCCTCCGTCAACGAATGCCGTCAATGCCACATCAGAATTCAGGAAAATCCGCCAATCTCTCTCACTCCTCGAGTCCCACTTGACCACGATGCAGCGCGCACCCCGACCGCCATCCGATGCACCGTCAGGTGACACGCGGACGCAGCCGCAGCGGGGCCTCCTATCTCACCTGAGCACTCCTTTGTCTTCGTGGCCGACACAATTGAACCCTGGTGTCGGGCCAACCGGGTGGATATCGTATCTGGGTATGCGGGTACGTTTGATCTTGTGTCTGGCGACGAGCTCCTCGGCTCACCCGCCCGACGCCCGGCGATAAGCCTCTCCCAGATCAGCAAGATGAAACATCGTCGGCCGGTCACAGGAGTCCCAAGGCGCTCTTAGCTAGCTACGAGCAGGACCATGATCTCGTACGGTTGATGCCTCCACTCGCCGTCATCGATTCCCTCCTCGACCATTACTTTGAATACTGCACCTGGTTGTACCGCCCAATTGATGCAGGTGGCTTTTATGAGGCGCTGGTCCAACTATAAGTCCGGTATTTGGCCCTGCCGCATCACACTCGCTACCGCCTGCGTGTTACTTGCGACAGCCGTATTCCATCTACCTGATGGTCATAGCATATCCCCAGGCCAACCACCAGTACGCCCTGAACTCGGCACTCGTTGTTATAATATCGCCCTCATGTTGATGGAACGACATGGGCCATCGACCCCAGGGAGGGACCTCGATCGCATTGAATTACTCGTAGCTCGAGCCTACTATCTCACCCTCGTGACCGTAGACTCGGAAGAGCTCTGGTTACTGCGCGCCGAGCTTGTAGCCGTGGGTACCGCTTTTGGCCTGCACAGAGACCCTAGCGCTTGGAGTCTCCCGACTAATACGGCAGAACGTCGCCGAATGGCATGGTGGAATATCGTGTTCCTTGATCGGTGCGCTCATTTCTCGTCACCCCACATTCCTTCAATTGACATGACAAATAGATGGCACGCATTCATGTTTGGTCGCCCGTACGCCATTTCTTCGCGCCACTTCGACACCCAGCTGCCAGTCGCATATAATGCTGTGGATGACAAGTCCTCGCCAGTGTCTACGGTGCACATACTTCTTTTCAGGTTAGCATACCTCATGGGTGAAATCATGGATGCGACCTCTCTACGCCCCGTTCCCTATGGAACAATCCTCGATCACGATCGACTCCTACAGGAGTGGCACGAATCTCTACCCGTTGACATCGTAATGGATGATGTCACGCTCGCACAGAGTATCACGGCCCCTCTAGCAGCTACAAGGCGCGCTGGGGTCCAGGGTGCTGCGTTAAGACTAGCGTTCCTACACGCACGCTTTGCACTACATCGTGCACATGCTGGTGGCTCTGGGAGCTTATGCGGCGAAACCCCCGAGATGGCGACCAGCATGGCTTTGGCCATTGATGCCGCTGACGCTCTGCTGGCTACAGGAACCCAACTACACCCCACGTCACTCGGCCCACATGCGGCCAATGTCGTTGCCCACTTATCGTCACTTCCACAGCACGTGTGCGCCGCCGCCGTTTTTCTCACGCTTCTCATCGCGGACAATCCTACCCGACTGGATTTCCAGCATATCCGGACAAGCGTGTCCCATGCCGCCACTGATCTGACCCGCTTTGTGGGACGGCCGTTTGCTGACAAGGCTTTGAACATCCTCCGAGCCCTGGAGCCCGCGTACGCGGAGCCGCCGGTGCAAGATGATGAAAGGGCACAGACGTTGCGCACGGCAAATGCCTTGGCCCGGGCGCGTGCGGTGGTCTTCCTAGCGCAGCAACCTTATACACCGGTAGCATCGCCGCAGCCGTGGCAACCGGAAGCGTCTGTTTCTCCTGAAGAGGTGCTGCCGCCCTCTGTCCTGGACCTGTCCCAGTCTCCACAGGTCCTCTGGGCACCTGGCCGCAGTTCCGTCCAGAATCCCTCTCGCAAGCGGGCTCGTCTTCAGGGTCCGACGGGGCTTATGTCAAGCACCAGGTCAAGCACCAGCTTCTCTGCGCCGGCGACCCCAAAAGCAGATTTGTCCTCTTTCATCATGTCGCCTACACAGCACGCCAAGCAACATATTCATTCCCAGTCGGAGCTCCAGGGGAACGGTACTGGACCGAGTTCCCAATCAGCCCCTGTCCTAAATTTCGAACAGGCTTCTGGACTTCCCGCATTCAAGGTTCCGAATACGAGTCAGGATAGCATGTGGAACTCCCCAATCGGGTTCGAAAAGGGTGAGCTCGGCCAATTTTTCGACGAAATGGACGATGGAAAACGCGTCGCACAGATGGGACAGTGAGTTTAATACATGTATAATCGCGATTGATACCTCCATTATTTACCACCGTAGCCCAATGAGCACGGAAAGTATTCTAGGAACCACACCATGTATTTGCAGTTTGTTTTTTGTAGGCTTATCTATTTACGACTCGATTTCCCACGCCATTCCATTTTTTGTCTCCTTTGTTGTTTGCGCCCGAAAGGGCCTTCCAGTTTTCTTCTTGCGCCCAGCCGAGTCAGGCAGAGTCAACTGTATACATTTGTCAGGAGCCGCGCTAAGCTAAAAATACCATATCTAATGAGAAAATATTCTTCTTGTCTACCAGCACGTCAAGTCCACTTCTGCCTCACCAAACACGCTTGTTTTTTGTATTTGGAAACTATCTGTTGGTGTGTCCCCCGATCCATCCCGATAATATCCCGGAAATTCCCTCTTCAAGAAGCGCAAGATATGCGTGTTGATCTGCTCGAATTCGAGGAGAAAGCCATCGTGCCCGTCTTGCGACTGGATCACAATCAGTTCGGCGTTTGGGGCCCCAACTGCGATCTCGCGCTGTTCCGAGAGCATGAATAGCCCGTCTGTCTCAATGCCGATGACAAGAGCACGCTCAGGGAGTCGCGCGAGCACGTCCTCCAGCGAGCCGCGCTCGTACGTAACGTCGTGCGTGTCGAGCTTGCGTGTGATGTGTATGTAGCAGTTGGCATCGAACCGCGCGACGAACTTGCTTCCCTGGTAGCGTAAGTAGGACTGCGCCGAGAACAGTGGAACCGTAGACACAGATGTTCGCGGCGCAGCGCGCGGGTTTCGGAGGCCTTCGTTGTGAATGGCCAGAGCTTCCTCGGGAGCAGTGCGCAGGGAGCGGGGCGGTGTGACGACTTCGGCCGCCGCATCCTTGGCAGTATGTTGTGGCTTGCGTCCGAACCGGCTCTCGAAAGAGTCACGCGAGCGATACGTGAGCAACGCGGTCATGCGTGCTGCAGCGAGTCCCGAAGCAGGTTGTGTGGTATAGTAACCATCCGCATATTCGGGATCACTGTAAATGCTTTGTCGCTGGGCCTCTCCCCAGCTGATGCACCACGCAGAGTGACGCGCAGATGTGGCAATTGGAATTATGTGTCGGATATACCCCTTTGTCGTGCATAAAGGCCACTCCAGCACTGCCATGCCGCCCATAGAGCCACCGATTACAACTGCAACAGATGACACGCCAAGGTGGTCGAGAACTTGCTTGTGCAATCTGTCGAGGAACATCACTACAGCAACTTTGCAGGACATCGATCAAGGGCTCACCGGACATCATCTCGGATCGTCGTCGCCGGAAAAACAGGCCCATACGGTTTTCCTGTGGTGGGATCCGTCGTGACAGGAGATGCGGTACCGTACGGAGAACCCATCACATTGATGCACACGACGAAAAACCGACTTGGATCAAACGCCTTTCCTTGACCCATGAGCGGGCCCCACCTTAGATTCGTTATTTGTCAAGAATAACAATCGATCAGAGGTGTAGTTTACCAGTCTTCAACGTCCGCACTACCAGTGAAGGCGTGACAAATGACCATAACATTGTCAGCAGTTTCATTAAGTGTTCCCCAGGTCTTGTATGCGATAGGCACATCTCGAAGAACAACACCGCACTCTAGCTGAAATGAGTCGATACTGTGCAGAGATTGGTCTATCAGTGAAGTCATCTTGCGATGTTTCGTTCAATGGCCCAGTGACAAGGACTTATTGTTCAGTGACGTAATTAATTAATTTGCACTTAAGTTACTGTATTCGATTTGTGCAAGCGCGTCACGTTGTTCTGTGTTCCGTGTCCTGTACCATCAGACTCGGACTTTCAGTGGCAACGACACTCTTCTCAGGTTGGACCATCTCAGTCACGGTAACCCTCCTGTATGCGAATTACTGCTGGTTACTGCTCTCCTCTACGTTGACATGACTAACGTCACCCATGTCACCGGCGGCACCACTGCTCTCGCCCTATGCTGTCTAATCCCGGCATGGATCATCTACAAAAGTTTTACCGAACCGAGATCGCGTCGGCCTGAGCTCGTGCCTCCCAGTGGGGAGCGAGTCCTGATTCTCGGGGCTTCCAGTGGCATCGGTCATGTGCTTGCCCTGAAATACGCGGAACGAGGTGCCAAAGTCTGCGTGGTGGCCCGTCGGAGCGCAGAGCTGGAACGGGTGCGGTCCGAGTGCGAGGTCGTTGCACGCGTTCCGGACGCGGTGTTTAGCGTCTGCGCAGACTTCACAGACGCGGAGGCCTTGATTATAGTCAGGAACAAAATTGAAGAAAGTGAGTCTCGTCGTCTCGTCTACGGCGGGCGGTCATATTTTCTCACACTTTTCTTACTAGAGTGGCACGGTCTTGATACACTGGCCGTCTCAGCAGGCGTCTCCGCTTTACGTCCCGTCTTGGAGATAGCTGGTGTAAGTGGAGTTTCTGCAGCCCAGCCCGGTGCGGATGGCGTGCAGCGGGTCGCGGACGTGGCCTTGGCTGCAATCAAGGGAAACTATATTGGCCCTCTGCTCTCTGTGGTAACAATGGTCTGTTTTTGGACTATATTTGTGCACGTAGCCTCGAATTTAAAGCTTTTCTCAGATTCCTCTCATGAAGAGTACAAGCGCCTCGCCTTCTGTTCTTCTAGTGTCATCGCTTGGTGCCGCAATACCCGCACCGACCCGAGCGATTTACGGTTCGAGCAAAGCGGCCTCCTATATTCTGTACCAGGCGCTCTCCATCGAAAACCCTGCGATTAATTTCTCGTGTGTCCTCCCATCCACTATTGAAGGAAACTTCAGAGCTTCAGCTGTGGATGGTGGGCCGACACGTGAAGTAGACCCAAACCGAACTGGTCTGAAGCGCGAAGCAGTTGCAGAGCGATGCATACGTGCAGTCGACACGTACGAAAAGACCGTATTCTTCCCCACTATCTACCGTTATGCCCAGTTTTTGTGGTGGCTCTGGCCATCGTACGTGGAGCGCAAAGCGAGCCAGAAATACAATTACACCCCGACGTGATTTTGCGCTTTTCATACTATCATTCGCCTATTCATCATTTGTAGGCAATGCTGTACCAGGACCTACGGAATTTTATTTGATCGTTCTCCTAACAGAGGCCACAGTCTTGCAATAGGCACCCAGGTCCATTGGAAGCCGACGGGAAGCAGTAACCTAAGTCGCAAAGCGGGTCCTACCCGACAGCTCGTGAGCTCATAACGCGATCACTGAAAACGGGCCGTTGCGGACTGGTCAGGGCCTGCCAGCCTGTCATTGCTTTGTGCAAGGTCTCGTGTAACAGCCCGTGGCATCACGTTGCAGCAGCGTGTGCACTTAGCCGAAATCCCCAATGCGAAAGAGTCCGGCATGCCATATGCCCTCATTCACGCGTGTGGTATGAGCTTACAGTGCTGTAATGAGCCACGAGCTCTGGAGGTCACTTTCCGTTACTTCACGGAGGTGAGCCAAAGACCGGGAACACTGATAGCCAGAACCGTGGGAATGATGTTGGGTAATTCTGTTGATCCTGTCCAAGATGGTCGAGGACCATTGTTTGTTTGATCGCGAGTTTCCAAGGGAGCGGGGAGCAAAGAGAGCAGTTATGGCCCGTCGCTTTCCTCGCCGACGATCGCCCTCTCTCAATACAGTCCCCAAATAGATCTCGCAACACAACATACGACGCGATCCGTCGCACCCAGGTAGTTGGGTGGGAACGGGGATGAGATCGCGCCGGCAGGTTCGATTGTACGGTAGATATGTCTAATGTGCCTTTTCTCGAGTGGTACAGTACCCCATCGCACATGCTACGGTACTGTGCCAAGCTTTCCGACATTTTTTATTTTCTCAAAGTTCAAAGACTAGTTCAGGGGTCCTCAGTGAGAAAATGTAACTATGTAGCCTTCTTGGCTGCCTTTATTTATTTATTTGCCCAGTCCACTACGTTAAATGATGCAGTATCAGCTCAGGCAGGAGCCACTGAATCGAACACTTAACCGAAGGCTCCACTGCATTGGAACGCGAAGGAATCCGAGTTGGTGATTGGCTATTGGTATTTTACTGTACAGGGCCAAGGTGGCAACGATAGAAGAGGCGGAACTCCTGGCACTAGTGGCGCGAGGCCCGCGTCGGAAAGGTGGAGATAGAATACACAGTAATATGGCCACGCATCACACCAGAACAGGCACAGCCGTTTGATCGAAGGTATCTATTCTTTCGACTTCTCCGGACGACTGACTCTTAAGACGCACTTCTTTCGTTGTTGATCAGCAATCTGGAATGAACCAACTTAAGTTTACCAGTTTACCAATCTCACCCCATATCTTTGAACTACTGTATGCAGGGTGGAGTCATGGTGGAGCGAATTAGCCCCGAAAGTATCACACCCAGCACCAGATGCCCAACCCGAAATCAGACTCGTTCGTTACGACTCCGACCTCGCACACGTACACTTACAGTATGATCAACGTCACTTATGGCAGGTCATGCGAGAAAAAATAAATCAACGTTCATCACATACGACTTGTTGCTGGCAACGCATGCCCGCCACCGCCGCTAATTTTCAGTGGCTTGCCTTTGGTAGGTCCGCTGTAGTACCTCCCAATCTCTCGTCTGATCGTGTTTGAGACGGACTTTCTTCGGGCCTTTAGGAACCCACATTGTTGTCCAAAAAAGAACAACGGTGCTTCCCCCACCAACCTATTCGTGTGGCGCCGGCGTCGGCGCAGAGATCGTCTGCAAGGTCTAATAGTTCACCTGCTTCCGTTGCCCACCTGACCCTGCAGCATGATGGCTTTCGACATGGGACTCTATTTTTCGTCATCAATGGTGGCTACCATTCCGACGATATCGCTCGCTTACGGGACCGTCCAAGCATTCGCCTTTGGACGCTTATGCCGAAACTCAGATGATGTTAACCCTTTCGTAAGCGAACCTCTCCAATGCTGCACTCCATTTCAGCGGCTGTTCAACGCCCTGGTGTCCTTGTTCCGAAGAAGGACATGCTTCCGCTATCACGGCGGTGCGTACACTCGTGTGTCGCATCGGTCTTCTGCGCTCGCCGCTCACGCATATGGCTCGATCCGCTCTCTCCACCTCAGTAAATTCTCGATCAAACAGGGTTACAGGGCTCGTCCCCAGGACCCTAGTATGTTGCTGATCGTGTACATCAGTGTCCTTCTGTCATTTCGGAACGAAAGAAGTAAGGGCGGCCTCTCGTGTCCATGAAGCGGCTCCATCTCGGTGTCACACGCGCACACTGGCAGATCTTGAATGGGGTAGGGCAAAACTCTCCGTGAAGAGTTGCGTACTCCTTCGCCCCTCTCAGAGGCCTTCTGATATGGACCCACGTATTGTGTAGTCATGACTGACACTGTTTGCCGTCTCGGGACCTCTATAGCATCCATTGTAGCCTCGAACTCTCGAACAAAGTGAGACTCAACATGTGACTTGCCGTTTCATTTTCTGTGCAGGTTCGCGTAGTAAGTCGCTTAGGCCGATTTACTTCTCTCCTTCTGAATAACGGATCTTCACCGTCTTCCGCTGCACTTGTCAAGGGGGATGTATTTATGTTCTCTCTCTACCTGAGAGATTGCCACGCAGCTACCGTTGCTAGCGAGCTACGTAGCATATCGTACACGTGTCATGCTTGCCTATGATGTTTCTCAGCCCACACGATAGACTAGTACCCTGCATTTCCTCTTCGGTCGGCGGTAATATGCATAGCCCGTTGGCCAAGATACCGGAACACCCCTTATCTCGACCCAACAGTGAAACAGTTTCAAAAGATTCGCTAGAGCGCGAGAGCCGTACAGAAGCACGCAACAATACGAAACGCGGGGGTCCAAGGACGTCAATCCCTGTCCTAACACAGAAGTGGGAAATCCCAACAGCCGTATGATAGCTGTGGCCCTACGCACGTGCAATGACTGGCGAAGTGATAGCGAGTGTGATGGGTGGCGACGGCCGTGAGGAAGTTCTGATACCATGGTATCGCAGAAGACGACAGTAAACTACATTCGGGCGACGGCGTATCGAAACGTGGCGACCGACGGCTGTGGTGTCTCTCGCCAGGCTCTACCTCGGGGTTTCTCTCCGGCTCGGTCACACACGTAGGAGGTGGTGGGGCGCCCGCCGCAGGACCCGGTCGGAAGCCAGATACCGGGCCGATGTACTTGGGCCCATTGGAGCTGTGTTGGGTTCTTTGTTGATTGAAAGTATAGTATCTTGCGTTCGACTGGCGGCCGGCAGAGTTCGCCGTCCATTGAATTCTATGCATTTTTTCCCATGACGTGCCATCGTACCCGAGCATATTGAAGGCCTCACGAGCTGTGGGGGATACGAAAAATGTTTCACGCGGGGAAGCATGGTGTAGGGAAGCATGAGAGTTGTGGAGACGGGATCGAGAGAAGCCAGCTCATATTGGCTGAGGATTGGTATCGGTGTCATCCAGAATGAATGGAGGGCCGAACCTCGGTCAAATGAAGCCGTTTTTAACCCTGACCTGTGAACATTTCACGTTGGTGGCGTTCCGAAGAAGATCAGGGTGCAAGTTTCTTATCATACGCCCAGTACAAAGGAGTGTCACGAGGAGAGGCCGGAGCCAAGCTTGCTGTGTGGCATCGGCGGTCACAGCTATTGTCAAGACACGCATCGATTGACACACCACTCCCCACTTGCCAAATAAAAGTTACTCAGTCATTGTCAAACCTAATTATCTCAGGGGGTAGCCTAGCTCTGTGATAATGCATGCAAGGTCAGTACCGACTTCTTTCGTTGACCATGATGGACAAATTATCGGCCTCATGCGACGTAGAAGAACATATTCCGGTCATCGTCATCCCGTCGAAGATATTCCTGCTCCACTAGCCCGTCGATCCGTTGTTTGATGCTCAGGACGTCGGGGGTGAAGTGACGCCGTACGGCCTCGATTGTCTCGGTTTTGATTTGCTCGTACGTGAGTTGCTTACGAGCCTTCATGACGCGCACAATCGCCGCGTCGAGGTAATGCTTCCGGTCACCCTCGACCGCGCTTTGCATGCGCTGCGATTCCTCCACCTGTAGTGTAGACCGTTCAGAGGAGAGGAAGGACGAAGGGAGAGAGATACACACGGTCTCCTTAACCTGGATAGAATTGATGTGTACCTTGGCACGAGGGTCCTCAAATGCGTCGTTAAACACGAACACATCGTCGTCGTTCACATCTTTTCCAGCAGGTCGTTTCTTGAGCACCCTTTTCTTCCCGCACGCCAGGCTCTGTAGTATGAGCCGCAACTCTGCGTCCTCTGAGTGAACGGAGAAAGAAAATGAGCACTCGTATATATTGTTGATGCGGGTATATAGCGCAACTCACCGATTCCCGTGAGCATCTTGGCATCCAGAAAAGAAACCTCCGTAATGTCGTTGAAGAGTAATAGCACAATAGCCTGATACAGTGACACCGAGAGCTCCTTCTGCCCCGCTGCGAAGCATGCCCGTAAGCTGACCGTACCAAGCGCGTGATTCCACTCAATCTTGTGGCCCTGGTGCTTCTCATTGTAAAATGTTGCGAAAGCGTCGAGCTCCGCCTGCATCTGTTAGAATGGGTGAGGGGGCAACGTGTGTTGGAGATACAAAGAGGGGCATACAGGGTTTGGAATGATAGCATCGTTTCCTGCGCGCGAAGAGAACGGCCAGAAGCTCTGTTGCAGGACCATTGTGGTGAGCTTTTGCTCCGCCGCACGTTCAGGTCCGAGCCGCTTGTGGTATTCGGCCATTGAGTCGCGCGATAGCGCGAGGTCTCGGAACATGTGGTCGCCCATGCCGAACTCGGGGTCGTAGTCTGCGAGCTCCGGGAGCCCGGTCAGGTTGCACAAAGGGCCATATGGTGCTGGAATACGCACCCTCCTTGAGCTTTTTCAGCATCGCCTTTTCAGTATCGTCGCTCGCACTCCGCCCGAGCAGGAGCCGCTTCGCGAGTGCTCGGTGATAGAAAGCGCGGAAGACGTCCTTGTCTTCCGTGAAGCGGTACAAGGCGAGTGATGCATCGAGGTGTTCGTTGAACGCCTCCTCGCTGGTGGAACCCTGGCCCGTGCGCATGAGTTTGTCGATGTGGCGCGCAATTACCTCGGCGGGTTTGTTGCGGCGCTTCTTAAACCCACTAGCGAAGGCATCGTGGAGGGCGTATTCGAAATCTTTGACCACATCCGGGGATAATACGTGGAACGAGAGGGCTGCTGAGGCGCTGGACTTGAAAGAGACTAGCCGCTCGACCATCTCTTCGTCCCTATCTACGTCGCTAACGATGTCAGAGACTTTGAGCTGTGATTCAAAAGTTTAATGACAACGCCGTTGGGGGGAATAAATGGGAGTGACCTACGGTCACGAATGACTTGAAAGCTGCAACAAGCTTAGGGAGTCCAGCGACACGGTCAAATAAAGCGCTGAGAATCTTGAGCTTCTCGGTGTCGTTTCTCTCGATGAGCCGCCCGATTACTAAGGGGAAGGAGAGAGGGGGGAGGGGATATCCTCAGCAAGGGTGAAAAGGCAGGGGGGACACTTGCTAACCGCCATCCGCTAGCCAGTCTAGGTTGTCAAGCAAAAGTGATCCTTCTGTCGTCGCTTCCACGGCGCCCCAGCTTGAGTCAGGTAAAATGGCTCGTGCACGAAAAACTTCTTCGTTCCTCTTGGTAGCGCAATAGTCGAGAAACGTTAGGGGATCGTTTGATGGGCCTGACCTCCTCTTTGCCTGATCAGCGTAGTACTCGCTAAGTCGTTGCACATATGGTGATTCGAAATGGGCATTGTACTGGGCATGGGTGCGAAGGTGACGGATAAGTGTGTGAATGTGTGGCCGCGCGGTGTGCTCGGTACTAGGCTTAATTAGAGGATAATAGGCGAAAAAAAACAACGACTCGGACGAACCTATTTTGCCATTCCCATGTGAGCCATTCGTTGATAACCTGACTCAGTCGCTCGTTGAGACGCCGGTCGTAAAAAATCTTTGATAATAACAGAGTGTTTGCCTGTTGCCTACGGACACGTCAGCGAACGGAATTGGAGAGATAGTGGCGCGAACCGTATCCCCTGGGCTTCTTTCGTTTGAACCAAATATCCTCGGTCAAGATAGGTCATTACGTCCTCCAACAGTCCAACTTGCCTCTCAAACCATGTCAACGCCCCAGCGAACGGTGATGCGAATCCAACGCCCTCTGAAACATTCTCCGCGAGTTGGCACTCGAGGAGAGCCACAGATTTATCGAGCTCGATCTTTACGATGTTTGCTAGTATCTCCCCCTTATCGTGAACGACGACAGCATCTCGGCAAAGGGCGAAGATGCGTTCATACGTGGCCGGGAGAACGCTTTCCGTGTCGCGGGTGAGAATGATACGCACGCAGTGCCGCAGAAGGGAGAGCACCTCGTCGATCTGGCGTTGGGTCAGAGGGGAAGCTAGGAAGTGGTTGGCTGGCAATCAAGATCAAGATGCTGAGTCGGACAATGATTGGCACGCACGAAGACTGCCAGATATGCTGAATTTTGCTGGACCCCTCGCAGCCATCACATGGGATCGGGATGTCGGATGAACGACGGCCCTCGACCGAGATGCAGACCCAGAGTCAGAGTCTGCATCTAAACGACGAACTTTGTGGAGCTGAAGATTGGGGGACGTAGCATGACTATCGTGGATGGAGGAACGAAACGCAGTAAACCCGTTGGATGTCGAAGGAAATGTAAGAAGAGCTGCGATGTCCGTCATCTTCCAGTCCAAGTCAGGCTGACTGAGGCCGGGACAATTGGACGAAATCTTATCTTATCTACACTTCCTCACTCAGTGATCAACATCGTCACTTGCCTCATGCTGCAATCCCTTAGATCATCCGAGTCGCGCTTACCACGCTTCTCGCTAGCAATCTCCTCTCACAAGCGAGCATGGAGGAGGGGTCTAACGGACTACGCAGCCAAGTACTCTGAAAGGCTCGGAAAGGTCGCTCAAAGGTGAGTTTTCGTTCGTGAATCACGCGCGCTTTCCAACGCGATTACATATTTTTGTCAAAAAAAAAAAAAAGAAATGGTACCAGCGTCGAGGAACTGCGCACGCGCCTACGAGAACAGGAACGTGAACTGGCACTTCAACGGGCATTAGAAGCCGAGGCACGCGCAGCGGAACAAACACCAAAGCAAGGACCCGCACAACCGACATCTACGTCGAGCACAGCACGCCCCCATCGTTTACCTGTGCGCAAGGACAGCGCGCCTGTCAAGGTCCGTCCACTCTTCTTGATCCCTAATTCCCAACACTAACCCACGCCGCACCGACAGCCTTTATCCAGCATCCTCAACCTCGAGCGCCTGCTGGCGACGCCCCACACCGCAGAACAGGTCTCGGCTCTGTGGACTGCGTTCCACGCCTCACGTTCTGGGGGTACGGGCCGTGGTTTCATCTGTGCATCGCTTCCGCGCGATACGTACGGCTCAATGCTCGGCGTCGCACAGCGTTTCCCCCGGTTCGTCATCCCCATCCCGCGTGGGACGACCGCAGAGGACGCCTCGAAGAAGGCCTATGAATTTTATGTGCTTCAGTGGGATTTCTACGACGCGCCGCCTCCACCGTCTGTCTCTGCCGACCTCTTCGCTCCGAGAGTGCTGCCTGGAGGCGACAAAAATTCAAATCCCCGCCTGTCGACCGCAATATTTACCCCATTGGTCGAGTACAAACTTCGTCAGACCTTCGCAACTCCTTACTTGGTGCTCACGTTCTATCCCGACCTCGCTCAATCGCACGGTCCTGTCCTTCTGCGTGGCGAAATTACACCATCTGCTGCGAAAGAATCCCCCACGGGAGACTACCTGCTGGGCCAACAAGATGCACAGCTCCTCGCTCTTGGACTGCAACGCTTCTACCTGTGGGGCTCGAGTGAGGAGAGGGAAAAATTGTTGGCTGATTTTAATGAGAGACCAGACGAGTTTAAGTGGGAGGACCTGCTGAAGTACGGGGACTTTGGAATCTAAGCAGTGAGTACATCGATTGATTTTGATGTAACCCTCCGTTGCTCACGCACATTTTCAGCTTCCAGCCTTGTTGGACCCCCTTACCATAGACCATAGACACATTGCGCAATATGAGCAACTCGTATAGAATGCACGCACCCTCATATCCTGCCAGATAGATGCCCTGAACCTGGCACACAGCAATATGGACTACAGCGCCGTCCTTAAAAGTGACGGCATACATCTCCGTTCGAGGTAGCTATATCGGTGAACTTCGACATATGTGGTCTGTTGGCCCAATATTTCCGCCTATCCCAATAAGATGGGAAGCCTTCTGATCTGTAATAGCAGCATTTGCGGTCTATGCCCACCCTGCGAGAAAAGCCATACGGAGAATTGCAGAAGAAGGCCCCGGCCGTTGCCCATGCGACGCAATGTCTATATATGTGTCAATATCGCGATGCTTTGCTGCGTAGCGCCGGTAGCAAGCACCTGCTAAAATACCAGTCGTACCAACGTGAGGCATCAGGAGTTCGAGAGCAGGGCAGATCCCGCGTTGGTGAAAAGGTAGCAGATTGAGAGCGTGCCACGGATGGGTAGGAGCAAATGCCTGGTCACTCTTACTCACCACAGCTAGATACGTGGCAAGTACGTTTCGATGAGGGGAAGATCCCATGACTGTAAGTCATATTGCACACTTGATTGTTTTTGGATACGATGAATTCGATTGCAGGGGAAATTTGACGAATTCGACCGATTCAACGTCAAAGAAAAGAAACTCCTACCGTGCAGGTGGACGGAATGTGTACGCTTGCAGCTGAGGGGTTGGCGCGTTGACGTCGGAATGACCCTGTTTATGGGGGACACGAAATCAACCTCGCGGCATGTAATAAGTGTGTCCGCATGAAATCGCGAAATCGGTGTATCATGTGAAGGTGGGTGCTTCTTAAGCCCAGACAGCAGCGCACCTACCACGAAAAGACCGCATCCGTAAAACTGGACCAGAAGGGAGCAGCACATGGACCAACCGCCACACAAGCCAGCGCACATGTGGAAGACGGTGAATTGAGAACCCATAGAAGATGATTCGGAGATTCCACTAACAGCGCCGCACTCTCTTTAGAGACGTCAGTGGGCAACATAGACTCGCAGTGGCACGATAAATGAGCAGCGCTACTTTCGGAATGATATTCGTAGCGCCACCTGGCCACCTCACTGAAACATCTCCCGCCTGCGCATCGACCGGGACAAACCTTACCTCTCTGTGTAGCACATGGAAAAATACCCGTTTATCCGATGCTTCCCGCATTCACGTTGTTGTGGAGTGAGAAGAGAAATGCACAGGAAGGCCCACTGAATCACCACCCCATTTCCACGGGGAGGGCCAAAACTAATATTAGATCAATTTCAGACATTGTGTACCTCGCACGCCATCGAACGTAATGACAACCTGGACCTGTCAGTTATCCTCGTCAGGACAAACCCATACAGACAGCCTCTGGTAATAACAGTGCATCCCCCAAAGAAAATGGCGACACGATTCCTTGTGGAAACTACGGTGGATGCACACTCAACCAGAAAGCGGGGTGTCAGTAATGTCATTCGCGATCCCACCTTTCTAGGACTCAGATGAGCCTGGAGCGCGACGCGTCGTGATCACGTGAAGAAAGGGGGGTCTTCTCACGCCAACAACATGCGCCAACAGACGGCGATCAACCGACGTCAGCGAGACGCGTAAGGCCAAGTAACAACGATGGAGTCGCCAGCACAGAGCAATGAATTGCAAAACGCTCCTTTACCACCACCCACCACAACCATGCGCGTCGTCATACTCGGAGGCACCGGTCCCTCAGGCATTCTCCTAATCGAAGAGGCCCTCGCCGCGAAGCACACCATCGTCGTCTATGCACGCAACCCACAGAAGCTCCCCGCGCACCTGAGCAAGCACCCCGAGATCACCATCGTCAAGGGCGAGCTTCAGGACGCCGCGGCGCTCGCGACGGCGCTGGCGGGTGCGCGCGCGGTCCTGAGTGCGCTTGGGCCGACGTTTGGCAACCCCGCGGGGGAACCCATCGCACACGGCTACGCCGTGGTGCTGGAGGCAATGCGGCGCGCGGGCGTGAAGCGGCTCATCGCGCTGGGCACGACGAGCACCAGGGACGAGCTGGACAAGTTCAGCATAGGCTATTCGGTGATGGGCACTGTCGTCTTTATCGGCGCACGTTCAATGTACCGCGATATCGCGGCCGTCGGCGAGGTGATTCGGGAGAGCGAGGATATCGATTGGACGATCGTGCGCGTGCCCATCCTGAAGAATGACAAGAACAGGGAGGTGCGGGCGGGGTATATTGGGGATGGCGCTGCTGGGGCCGCGTACACGTTGGCGCGGCAAGGCTTTGCAGCCTTTGTTCTTCAGGAGCTGGATAAAGGCGAATGGATAAAGCGCGCGCCACTCATCACTTCTGCTTAGTTTCGTCTCCCTGTACTAGGTGATACTGTATAAGTTATGTCGGGCTTCCTACTGTAGTGGTATGTTTTTTTTTCTGATTCCGTTTATATTCCGGGATATGTCAAAGACTGGTCCGACAAAGACATAACCTTATTCTAGTCTTGTTCTGTACCTCGCATAATAGATAAGGGTCCTATAGTAAGGCAGACGCCACTTTACTGTGCTGGCAAGCATCCATAGTGGACTAGTTTGCCACCGGTGCTACGTTCAGGTTCAGAACGTTCTCGCCGTCAGGAGGTGGCGCGCCGGTGGCGGTCCGAATTTCATTTCATTTCCCCCACCCAAACCGCTCTCGGCGAACATGACGGGGTCACCGCTTGTCCTCTGACCTGACACGCTACAACCCTCCTGTGTGCCCTCAGGTATCTCTATCGATTGACCTTGGCTCTCCCATGGGCTTATCTTCTCCTATCAGCCTTCCTATTCCCGCATACAGTAGTAGAAGTCAGGGAAGTCGTCGAGGAGTTGATTATCCTACTCCGGAGTCGAAGCACGTTCCACTCTCCCTCGCACGTCATTCTCACACCATCACGAGATCCTGCCGGGGCCGCCCAGAATCCGCTGCATGCTTTTTCCGATTTCCAAAAGGCTTTACTTGACAAGGGCAGATGGCCGGTAATTTTCCGCGTGCTTACGAGTTAAGACTCACGACAGTGATGTTCTCGACCACGGTGCGCCAGAAGATTAATAGACGACGCAATACCCACAGATGGGGGCCCTGTCGATCGCTTGATAAAAATAAAATAATTTTCTCGTTAGGTATAGGTGATCGAATAATTACAGCGACGTTCAACACGACCCTACACCCACTTGCCCGGCATAGTGGGTCACTTCGCTCGCTCGCTCGTTGTCCTACAGTCCGCAGAATATTGCCTGGAGGGAAAGAGGGTAGTGGTCTGAGGGTTGTACGCATGACAGTGGAGAAATGGAAGCAAGGTACCCACGCGATTCGCAATTACTGTCGGCTCGGCACACGTGCGCCGAGAGCGCTCTCAGATCTCAGCGTCGGCGCGATTTGGGTGGTCCCCACGACATGTTCTCATCTTCGAGCATCTCTGCGTAGTCTGGGAGTATGGGCTGCGGAGAAGGTGCGCTTCAGCATGTGGTCCACTTTGATGACAATTAGAAAATAGAGGTAAACTGACTTTGCCGCCCTTGGAGTGTTTCGGCTGACACAGCCCCGTCAATTCTTCTCCGATGTTCCACGGGGAATGTGCTTACCGGTGGTGCGACTAGTGTTTGTGACGACAGCATACCAGAGGAGTTTGAGGATAATGCCGAGTCGGTGCTGGACATGCTGGAATCAACCGACTGCATTGGGTTGGCCGACCTGTGAGTAAAACGTCTCACATGGGCATGTAGAAGCACTTTCGTACCTTGGTAATAGAGGAGGATCGGCCTTTGAGTTTAAAGGAGAACATGAAAGCTACCGTTTGGAAAATTGTGTTGGGCTAAGACGTGATGCTGGGATTGCAGGAGGTGACGTATTGCGACAGCAGTCGAATTGGCAGTGGAGATGGGGAGATCCGAACCTGAGTCCCGAATAGAAAAACAAAAACCTGGGGAGATAGAGAGCGCACATTGGGGTCTACCGGGACAGGATATTTATATGACCCAAGGTATTCAGGTACGCGCCCCGAACTCTAGGCGCTCAGCACGGGTGTCACGTTGGCCAACTAACCCTACTACTGACCTCGACCCGTGATGATGATGATGACTGCAAAGGGACAAGATTGAAGGTCACGGTATGCTGTTGGCGGCGGCTGTGCAGGCAAAACCAAGTACCTCTTCTACCTCCTTTGGTATGATGTCTTCGCAATAATTACCGCATGACCCTTGGCATGACCTCAGATTCTCCAACGCGAACGACGTAGGAAAGGAGAGCTTTCCTGGGGTACTCTGTGAGATCCGAGGTCATGCAGTCATGACCCGAATGCAGCTGTACAATACTCGGATCCGCATTACGGTGGCCTTTTTGCGGCGCCATAGGCGCTCTGAATAGAGGCAAACAAAGCTCAACGGATCGGATCCGTCCTCTTTCGCTTACCGCTTTCGGTTACCCATCCCCGCTAACTGAAAGACTGTGATAGGCCCATCCTTCAAGCTTCAAGAATACTGATTGGTGTTGTCACCCCCGGGGGCTCTTCTGCTCGCGTTCTAAATTGATTTAATTTTGTGGAACTCCTCGGAATCAAACAAAACAAGAAGAAAAAAAACAGCGTGAGAACAATTAACCAAAATAAGGTTTTTAGGGTTTTTTCGTGCTTTGTCAGCAGCAGCCTGGGCTGCACAGTGCTATTCGCGTTGTGGCGCATGTGGTATTGGAGTTCTTCGAAACGTTCTGATTATCGTTACTACAGAGTGTACACCATTTCTTCGGTATCGACTGCGAGTTAAGCTATTATCGGGCTTTGGCCAAACGGCCCCTTTCTCGGAGGTGTCCATGTCCGTATCGATCAGCGCTTTTCGGCCCGGGATTCCTTGGCCTTTGTCGTCGCCTCGGACGTCATCTGCAAGTAAGTGTCACGGGAATAAGGATCCGGGTAGTTCACGTCGTCCGCGGCAGCCTCGGACAAACAGCACGCACCCTAGATGCCTTCTCTGCAGCCTCATGCGAAGTCTGTTATTAAGTCCGTAAGGCACCTAACGCGAAATCACGCACGAAAAAAAGAACTCACCGCCGCCGCCTTCTCTGCCGTATCCTTTGCGCCGCTCGCCGCTTGGTCCTTCGTAGCCCCTGTAAGGGATCGCATCGTGACCGCATTAACACAGACCCGCACGGGCACACGCATGCTTACCGAGAGTCTGCTTCGTCTTCTCTGTCACTTGCTCGCCCGTCTCGATGGCAGATGCCAGGCCTTTTCCAACCGACTTATTGACCTTTCAATGTACCAAGGTCACTTTTTCCGTAACTCGGAATCGGTCACGTAATACACACCTTGTCAGCGACTTCTGCGGCCTTCTCCGTCGCGGTTTTGAATGCGGTGGGGGACGCGTGCAACTGTCGAACTGTGGGAAGCGAAGCGCGCGCAGCGTATGCACGGCTGGCTTGCCTGGGAGTGACGGTGAATGTGCGCTGGAGCATGTTGTGTTGATTTCCTCAGGAAGCGCCATTTTTCGATTTTATATTGCCTGTGTTATACAGGCGTCATGAGGAGCTAAATGACATCATACACACGTCTCACTACCTCTAATAGCTGTCCAGCTGCCTAAACTGCTCCAATCGCAATGCGCCATTCACGTGCAAAGGTGGCGTCCCCCGCGTACCTGCTCAAGCGCCTTCTTAGCGCACGTCGCATCATAGAGCGGAATCCCGTCAGCTCCCACCGCACCGCTCTCCACCTCAACACATTCGACGCCAAGTTCCTGTCATCATGCACAGAGGGGTAATCGATATCAGCGGCCGAGCTTGTGACGAGCCCGATACAGGAATTAACGCACAGATGCGCGCGCGACGTCGACATGCACCGCACAGCCTCGGAGATACACGAGGTGGGTCACGAATGCGGACACCGGGTACGTCGTCGCGGCGTTACCCGGTGCGAGGCCATACAGTTCCGTCTGGTAGCGCGCGTTGAGCGTGCGCGCGATGGCCCTAGTAGCAGTTGTAGTGCAGTTCGGTCAGCGCGCTCACGTGAGGCAGTGAACCAGCAGCTGACAGGATGTAGTCGACTGCGGTGTAGCCCTCGGTTTCGCGGTCGTTCTTTGAATTTACTGGGTCCCTGGCATGTCAGGGGCATTGTCTGGTAGTCATGAGATCACGGCATGTGCTCACAAAAAAGTACCTTTGCACGCAGAGAGCCAGAGCGCGCGATGGCCGAGGCAACCCCGCGCAGCGCGAGGCAGGGGACAATGCTGCTGTCGCCTCGAGGCTCAGTCGCCCCGGGTTACGTGATCGCGACCTACCTGGTCCAAAGAGACCCACATGAATAGACTAGAACCTCGTTCGACCCCAGCCCCGAGATATATTCGGGGGTTGGTATGGGATGGACCTCGTGCCCATATGCGTTAATGTAATACAGCCCTATGTATGCGAAGAGATTGGCGAGAAAGAACGCGGTCGAAGAAGAGTATGCGTACGACGGATGGGCGCGCGAAGTTTTTCGTACGAATCCTTGGATGTCGGGTCAAAGAAGACGTTCTGGGTCTGGGCACTCATCGTCGGCGAGATTGTGTCAAAGGTCAGCGAGGCCAAGTCTTCATTCTCGTCAGAGGGGGGGCGCGCAACGGGGTGAGAAATCTCGCATTGCCCGACGAGGTGTGTCTCGTCCGCCTACCGAAAAGAAAGTCAACTTGAACGATAAGCGACGAATGGCTGGGCCTTACTAGTTCGGCCGAAATAGTAACTGTATGGTTCGTCGCAATGACCGGTATGATATTTGCCTGTATCCAAGATGAAGTGGAGAAGGAAGGAAATACACGGGACCCAAACCTGGCTGTTGGTAATCGACGAGAAGAGGAAGACGGCAGACGGAAGAGAGCGGAAGAAAGCTTGAGCAGCTGCTAGCAGGAAGTTCCCGATGCTTGTAGTAAAGTAATGGTACAGAGTGTGTGAGCCAACTGGTGTGACTAGAAGGACAATTCTACAAACCTACCTTCCATTCACGAACGAAAAGTTCTTATGGGCACGTCGTAGAATCTCTCCCTCGAAATATACCAGAAAACCTGCGATAGTTCGATGTAACGGGAACAGGGAGGCGCAGTGACCGGCGGGCGTGTACCTCGTATGGTCTCCTTGCGGTCTTCTGGTATACCCGTCCACAGGCTGCTCCTCCCTTCGACTATGGACCGCCACTCGTCACGCGCAGCGTCGTTACCAGAGGGGAGTCGGTGCGCCAACAGTGTTCTCAGTGCATCCAAGGGCGTCCCAGGTGCGGCCGGTGGTATCAAGCGCACGAGGCGCGAGCGGATGTCACCTGCGCGTGAGCAACGACGCGAGATGCTGGATGGAGGCAGATGAGGGGGGAAGGTACGATACCTATGGAAGGGCCGCCCAGGACGCGGGTGATCTCGCTTGACGAGCCGCCGTCGTCGGATACCGGAAGAACGTATGAGGCACGGGCGAACGCAGTGCAGATCGCGTTGCATCCCGTTCCCCCGGATATGACAAGGTACGATTCGGATAGGCCCTCCTGTGGTGCAGCTCGGTGCCCTGGGATATCAGGGATATCCAGGTGAGGCCGCTGTGCGGCATGTGGTGCTTGCAGGAGAAGCTGAGGGGCGGCCGAGATAGGGTCATGATGAGATGAGGTGTTGTGAAGGGCGGCCATGTTGAAACCGGGTGGATATTTTAAATGTAGAAGGAGGGCTCAGAGGCGCTCAGTCGTTGGAAGCGGCGGAATCGTGGCCCTGGCCAGGATGACTCGGGGACGGTCGCTTCACCTCATTTGCACTGAGATGGCGTCGCGACGTCTCATCACAGATCTCACACCGGTAGACCCTCTGACTCCGACTTATAACCGGATTTGCGAACACATGGTTTTTTTTCCTTTGGATTCTACACTCCTACAGGAACAACAGCACACATGCGAAACGGCTAGGATACCGATTGAAAATTGATGGTTGGATGTAGATAACCCCCGGTCTGGCCGCATTTGGCCGCATGGGTTGTTGAAGGGGGTCCCAGAAGAAGTTAAATAGCGCAATAGCTTGACGTCCTCGAGAAAACTATAGTGTTGTGGATAAGTTGGTTGACAGCAGAGTCAGAGAACGGTCTTGCTGAGTTGTAAGGAGATATCTATTCTGGCAGGGCCATCTTTCTGTCTCTACGAGTTACTCGTCCCAGCCAATTGACAAACATCGCAAAACTGCGAGGATGACGGAGCCTTTAACGGGATCTAGTAGTCCACCGGATCGTTTTCATAACCAGACGCAACTTCCTTTCTCAAGATCTGCCAAAGGCCTAGTGAAGAACTGATGTCGTGTAGGTCATGTCAACTTGGAGCTTCCGCAGCCCCCAAATGAAGTGGACGAATGGCGGCGATATGTAGGAAGCAATCGCCACACGTTTGATAGCTTGTATTGAGTCAGAGTTGACCCGATACAATCGAGGTGACTCACCCGGGTCTGTTCTTCCATAGCAATGAGGGCACTTGCATTAGGGTGATAGATGGGCTCTGAGTCTCCCAAACTAGGTCTCGGTAAGCGAGGAATATGTGAAGAAGCGCGGTGTCAGTTACATTGTACCTCTGGGGGTAAAATTTCACTATCAAAGAAGGCCGTGCTACCGTAGCGGCATCGTGATTCGCGTCGTGAGAGTAAGGCTCTCAACTGCCGTGACGATCATTACTAAGGGACGGACAAAGACTTCCAATAAATTTCCTAAATTTGAAGTATGGACGTGCGTACGGCAGGAATTGGGTTCGATGAGCTGGGTGTTCCGTTCGTGACAGTTACCACAACGAAGTGGGGCAGGCAAAACGTGCCCCATCGTACAAGCCTGGCCGGATTTCGTAGGTCATGACCCGACCCAGTACTCCTCACCGACTAGGATTCGGCTTTAGCACCCAAGTATGGCCCAGGCTTCTTGCAGGGTCTGATACAGTTACGTGGCTAGAGACACGAGGATGGAACTAAACGAGCAGCTCAGGCATAATAAGCTTTGCAGTGCTTGCTTGTTACCCTCTCTGGCACCGACGACGTGGGTGACCTAGCATAAGTGCATCGCAGCAGAGCTGGTCAAGACCAAGGTCTACGCCACCCCGAACAAGACAAGTCGTCCCTCGTACGTAATGTTTTCGCACGCATCCAAAAAAGGCTCGGCCATCCTCGTCACTATCCCGACTTGAGTTTGCTCTTTGTTCACCGCTCGCGACGACGACGCCAGACAACTCTATCGCACTATCGGCGCGTAAAGGAAACCAAGCTTGGCTCAAGGACGTCTGGATTTGTACTTTGTGACCCATAATTCGTACGTAATCCCGTTTCGCGGCAATGTCTCGTCCCAACCGCCATTGCTCCGACAGATTAGTCCCCATCTCCTACACGGTCGATCCGAAGAGATGGAAGGCCCATATACCCCTACGACATCAACACATGTAAATGGCACCAACGGCACCAACGGAACCAGTCCAATACCTCATGACGAGGCCGCGCCATCGTCCTCTTTCGATCCTGGCATCTTCCGCACATATCTTCTCTCTCTTCTCCCGCCCGTACTTGGAGCGACACCACCTGAGATCGATTCCATATTTGATAATGAATTCGACGAGCGTGTCACGCGTTTCGCTAGCGAAGGCACTGGCGTCATCTATATTGCAAAGAGGAGGGATGAGGTCGAAGGCACGTTTGTCCTTCATCTGTGCTCCGTCTCAACTTGCCAATTTTGACAGATGACATGCCTCCTACTTTTTCGTATCTCCTGACTACACATCTCGTGTACACACCATCGAACAGTACGACCCTCGCGCTGATTAAACGGGGACCCACGCTTGACCCCATCACACCACTCGCCACTCAGTTACATATACTCAATCTATTCGGCGGCGAAGAGACACCATACGAGAGCTTACATGCCGTCGTCAGTAACGGCGTCAAGCCGTGGTTTGATGCGTTCGTTGGCGCGCGGGGACAAGGCAAGGATGGCGACAATAAGATGGGTGAGTCTCTTTGCCGAAATGATCCTGTCTACGTACACACGAACACATTTCACACGTGTTTATTGTCCGCACGGCGTGAACGCAGCCGCCGTGACCCACTGTTCCTTTGGGTCAACTGAACGCTATGTCCATAAATCGTGCTCACTGGGTCTTGGTAGGGATACCGATGACCAAGAAGAAGTTCGCCGAACTCGAGCTTTCCTTATTACACCTACAGCAAAACGTCGAAATACCGGAAACTCACCTCATTATCCATCCCGTCATACAGAAAGCGGTCGAACAGGTACGTGTCGTTAGCCGCGCGCTTGTGATTTTCTAAATATTGTCGCGCAGGCACGTGCCACTGGTGCCCGACCAAATTTATCATACATACCACCCAAGCTTCTGAGCGATAGCACATTCCTCAATACCCTGCATGCCCACGTTAACGCGTGGATCAAGTCTATTCAGGCAGTAACGAAGCTCAATCGCGACGTTGCATCAGGCACGGCATCACAGGAGATCAACTTCTGGCTCTCTCTCGAACGAGCGCTCGAAGGTATTGAAAATCAGTTGAGAAGCGAGGAGGTGAACATGGTCATGGATTGTCTGCGTAATGCGAAGCGTTTCCATGCCACCGTCTCTTTCATCGCCGACACTGGACTGAACGATGCCACCGACAATGGTATGCGCCTTTCGCATCATCTATTCATAAGACCTGCTGATCAAAATATGCACAGTTCACAAGTACAACCAGCTGATGAAAGACTTCCCATTAAACGAGCTACTCTCCGCACCCGACGTCGATAAGATACAAGAGGCGCTCACGCTCATCTTTTTGCACGTCAATCGCAAGATGCGTCTATCACCCTATCCAATCCGCCGCGCCCTACCGCTTATGGAAGCGATCTCTCGAGACTTTAACGACCAGCTACTCCGCATCCTCACTTCTCACCGGTTGCTCTACACCCCGTACGAGACGTTTGAACGCTTGCTCTCACAGACAACTGCCATCTTCCGCAGTTGGGATGACCTCATCAAGGAGTTCACGAACGTTGCGCGCGAGGTCACGCGAAAGCGGTCAGAAAGGCCCACTCGGATCAAAGTTGAACCAGCGCACGCGAAGTTGCAGGAGCGGACGCGATATTTGAGGGAATGGAGGAGGCAGCACGAGCAGTTGGCCGTGATGACCGGCCCTACGAAGGGGTTAGGCGGCGTTGGAATGGAGGTTGGTGGGATGGACATGGAGGAGGAGGTAAAGGAAGCTTATGAGGTAATGAAGCGGATTGACGTTTTGGATGTGTCCACCGGTGGGCTGTTCGTTATCGGCATCCAGGACCGTTGAGCTGATTAAAAACAAACAGAGGGCACGGAAATATGGGTCGCAGCAGAAAACGCGTATAACGAGCGCGTGGCGAGAGTCGAGAATCAGATTATCTCACGGCTACGCGATCGTCTGGGGACGGCACGCAATGCAAACGAGATGTTCCGTGTGTTCTCAAAGTTCAACGCGCTATTTGTGAGACCGAAGGTGCGCCTTGTACACCCTCTTTGTCAATGTTACTCGTCTTACGTCACATACATTAACAGATTAGAGGTGCCATCCAAGAATATCAGACGCAACTCATTGACTCGGTCAAGGAGGATATTAAGCGTCTTCACGACAAGGTACGCTCCCCATTAACAGTCACGAATAGGACCTATACGATAACCGTAGTTCAAAACGCAATACCGATACTCTGAAGCTTATCATATGTCTCAAATGCGCGACCTCCCCCCTATCGCAGGTGCCATCATTTGGGCGCGGCAGATCGAGCGACAACTCCTCACTTACATGAAGCGAGTCGAAGATGTTCTCGGCAAAGGCTGGGAACTCTACGCGGAAGGCCAAAAGCTGCAATCCGAATCAGCCGCGTTCCGCCGCAAGCTTGATACGCGGCCAGTATATGAGGCGTGGCTACACGACATCGGGCGTCGCGACATGGGAGTCACAGGGCGGCTTTTCGAGATCGTCCGCTTGCGCGGGGGCGGCTTCCAGCTCGCGGTCAACTTTGATCCCCAGATTATCACGCTATTCAAGGATGTGCGCAACCTGCTCTGGCTTGGTTTCCAGGTGCCACATGCGATCACGAATATGGCCAAGGACGCTAAGAGGGTCTATCCCCACGCGGTTAGCTTGATGGAGACTGTCAGGACATACGGACAAACCCTCGACCTCGTGGAACATAACAAGGGGATCGAGTGGCTTGTGGCGGAGTATCGGAATGAGGCGCAGCGAATGGTTACGCGAGGTCAGTCCGCGCGCCGCTCCTTGGAAGCTTGCGTTTGCTGATTTCATGATTTAGGTATGGGTATTGGCTGGGAGTCTTTCGCGAGCCAGTACTATGCTGCGCGATACGTATCTTCGGACGGGCGGGATACACGGCACATTCAGTTCGTTCGAGAGTTTGCAAGCGTGGTGTCTGTGTTACAGGTATGTGTCGATGTCGTAATTCCGGCGCATCGCTGATAGCCCGACAGGACAAGACAAATAGCGTCATCGACTTGTACAAGGACATCTTGCGGGCGGTGGAGGACCTAGCGACCTGCTCGTACACGACAGAAGCGTTCACGGAGCTGTTGAGCCGTATTCAGGCCGCCGTGCGTTCCGCGTCATCTTGCCCTATCGATTACTAAAGCGCGCCTGTGTCCAGATCGACCGTCTCAATCTTGAAGGCTATGCGAATCTTGATCATTGGGTCGCCGAGCTGGACAAGAAGATCGAAGGGATTCTACTTCAGCGACTCAAACATGTCACCCAGGCGTGGTGCACCGAGTTTGACCGTACTGCGGACGACGGGGAGCTACGGCGCGATCCTATTCCGAGCAAGAGGCGCGGAGACAAGCAACGCGGGGAGAAGGTGGGGCCGTGCTTACCCTGGCCGTTCACGGCTGAGAGACTGACGTGCACGAGCACAGTTCCTGGAAGGGAGCATGACGCTGAAGCCTATCGTGCACGAAATCCGGATACAGAATCAGGTCATCTTCTTAGATCCTCCAATAGAATATGCACGTCAAACATGGTTGCAGCAACTACACGATTGGCTCGGTGAATGCTGTCCTGACTACACCGGAACGTCAAATCTCACTGATGTCCTCCTAGGTGTGGTTTGCCGGTTACGGCGGATTCAGAGTTCGCGATATGAGATCGGACTCCAGATGCAGGGCACGGCAGCATCAGAGACGTTGTATACTTCATTGGTGCGGAACCAACTCGAGGACTGCTCTCGCGAAAACTAACTTTTTCGTAGCTCACGCAATTCGCCGACGACACGCTGCAGCGACCATTCGTGCTCATCGAGGCCAAGGTACAACAGCTGAAGGACTACGTCGCCAAATGGCTGCAGTTCCAATCATTGTGGGACCTTGAGGCAGAATACGTGTTCAATCGCCTCGGCGATTCGCTCGCACATTGGCAGCAGCTCCTGACCGAGATCAAGCGTTCACGCATTACGTTTGACACGACGGAGACGCAGAAGGAGTTCGGGGTGTGCGTCGTGGATTATGAGCAGGTGCAGGCGCGCGTGAACGCCAAGTACGACGCGTGGCAACGCGATATTCTGTCGCGATTCGGGGTGAAGCTAGGAAACGCGATGAAGGAAATGCACGCGTCGATCCTCAAGGCGCGCAATGACCTTGAACACCAGTCCATTGAGGGCCTGGTCGGCGGCGCACGACGGTTCTGAGGGCGGTGTGCTCCTCGTTCTTTTCGCTCATTACATTAGTTTTCGTCACTTGTTCTTTTTTTCTACAGTTACCATGTACTGCCGAGATCTCTCCTTTAATGACATGACTTCCTCATATCCTGCAGGGTCTTTGCGAGACAAACAATGTTACGGCGGAAGAATGTGCGCGTGTTGAGACACGTGACTCGTGAGGTTGTTCTAACTTACGCCGGTGCACTGACTCGGGTCTTAGTCCCAATCGTCGAGCGACAAGTAATAACACGACAAAGTGCGGGTGATTCACGACGCCACAAGTTCGTTGTTAGATTCGTGTAGATGTACGTATCGTGTCAACACAGCCTAAAGTAATATATATATACAGTACGTTCGTCGAATCGTCTACGAATATGGTTGTCTCCTGATTCCTGAATGCGACAATGGTATGATTAGAATCGCTATTGTAAAACACCAGACAATAGAGTACCCAACCGGTATATTTTCCTATTCGCTGACATAGGACCTTAGTCTTTCGTTGAACGCCGTTCTTGTGTTGATGACGGTTACAGGGCGATCAGAGAGCTGGCGGGCAGCGACAAACTTGTCAATAGATGACGCCGGTTGGCCCGCTAAACAAATCAAGTCAAGGGATGGCAACACCTCGTGGATCATCGCCCCCGTGATATCTTCCAGTGAAAGAACAACGTGCGCCGCGAGCTCCTGAGATACATGCAGCGTCTGCATGGCGGAGAATGGGTGGAGGAGGTGCAGCCAATCCGAACCCTCTAATTGACCATCGTCCTCCCAGCCCTCGAGCGTGAGATGGACCACGTTGGACAATGTCGCAGAAAATTGCCCGAGTACCTGGGCCATGTGCGAAACTTGCCAATCAATCCCATCGCATGAAATTGCAGTGATAGAAGAACGAAGAATCAAACGCGGGTTTGTAATACAATATATGTCGAAGGAAGCCCTGTCACCGGAAAAGGTAATACCTGCATGCTTGAATGGGGTCAACCTGGGGCCTATTGAGCGATCGATAAACCTGGGGAGTTGAGTAACCTGGAAGTCAACAGGCTGATTCAAGTAATATATGTGGATCCGGTCCAGTTGAGGGCTATCGATCTGGACGGCGAGGTCCTCCAAATACTCGATAGCGCCCTGGAATTGAAAGTCAGTGAGAGCAGGAAGGACAGTCCGTGTCACGGGAGGCAGGCGTATTGGATCCGTGCGGGGTAGCCGATTGGAATTCAATTGTAACGTTTTTGAGCCTGGGCGATGAGGCCAAACCCACGACCATCGCCTCGGGTGAAATGTAACCACTGGCAGTCGGAGGTATGTCGATAAGATCGAGCTCGATGAGGTCACTGGCCGACAAAAGAAACATTGGTAATGTTGGAAATGGAATGCCGAATAAATAGACTTCCTGTAAACGTGGCGCAGATCCCCCCAAGAATTTGGCGGGAAGGACTGGTACATTTCCAACTTTTGAGCGAATGTTGAGATGCTTTAGCACCGGATATGGCTCCTGCATCACCGTGGCCATCTTTCCCAGCTGGGCGCCCGTTACGTTGAGATCGAGATAACATACACGATTGGGGTGCTTAAGTGCAGCAATGACGTTGCCTTCTCCTCTTGACCTAGAGCTTGTCTCGGAACAGCCATATTCAATAACGATAGGAAAGGTTGGCCAGATACCAAGGTTCTTCCTAACAGTAGTTCTCCGCGTGCAAAGAATTTGGAGGTTGAGACGGTATGGTGATGCAAATATGATCTGTCGCCATCTCTGGCATACATGAACCAGTAAGTGCCACTTCCATACAAGGCGAAGGGCGTCGCGATTCATTCGATAGAAGTCAAATATTTCAAGCAAGACATGGTCCGGGAGCATGTCAATTGTCGTCGAGTGTCTATGGTTCTCGCCTGTGCCACAGAAAGTCAGTACTCGCTGCAGTTTACACGGCCTGGGGATGCTTGAGAACGCACCTTGAGCACGTACATTATTTCGTTTCTTGCGGCGACCTTGGGCAGTCTTTCTACGTGAAGTGGCGCTGGATGATGAAACACTCGGTAGGGAGAGTAGGCGAGGACTATTTGAGGTTTAGTAGTGAGTACTCAGTCGATTGGTCGGGAAAATGGGAGGCGAAGGCACCGGACACACCTTGGAGAACCGATCGACGGGGGCGATTCAGCAAAACTTGGCAGGGAGACCGGACAATGGCTGATTGGAGATTAGCGGTGAGAATTCGGTCAATCAGTCTAGTTCTATGCCAAATGAAGGCCATAGACAGACAAACCTCTGAGATCTCATCGATAATGTAGAGTAATGAACCAGGCTTTGTGGGAAGGTGCTAGTAGTATTGTTCAGCCGCTGCGGGATGAATGCAATCACGGTACCGGTGGGAGGTGTGTTTGGCTCATGCGTTGGCTTATGCCTAGGAATCAGGGAACGTGTTCATATAGTAACTGTGACACCGACACACTGGAGATGTTGAACGGCAGGGAAATTCGTTCGTGACCATCCGGCAAAGTTCGAGACTGAACATTGATGCAACGACATGCGCAACGATCCAGGTCCTAGCTCAATTAATATAGGTGTAGACTAGGAAAAACAGGTTTTGTATACGCGCGTTGTCATCTATGAATTACTACTAGTACTAAGTGTCGACAGCACTAAGTGCTAGACAATGGGTTCATTTACGACGCGGTATATACACACACTTATTCGCCGTCGGCCCGTCATCAATATCAAGCACATTGAGGCTTTCCTGGAACTCTTCCTCGTCAATAACGGTTACAGGGCGACCCATGTTCTGGCGAGCAGCGACGAATTCCTTCACATATATGACCGGCTCGTTCACTAACCGAAGTAACTCCAGGGCTGGCAACACTTCGACGGCCCTCTCCCCAGTCATATTGTTGAGTACAAGAGTAATGTAGGATGAAACCCCCTCGTCTACACTCAGTGTTTCCACAGAGGTGAATGGGTGGAAGAGTTCCAGCCATGGGAAAGCATCAGCTAGCTTATCGAAATTTGAACCGATAACGAGACGGGTCACGTCGGAGAACATAGCAGAGATTTGGTTGACCACCTGGCCTATCGCTTCTTCTTGGACGGAAAGAATAAACGACAACTCGTCATGATGGAGGTCGATGACGACGATGCAGGGCTCGACGAATAGGTCCGCATGCCCAAACCGGCATAACTTGAATTTTTCTGAACGATCGAAGAACTTGCGAAGTTGGGGGATTTGAAAATCGGTGATATTCTGATCCAGGTATTCTATTCGTAGGCCGTCGAGTTGGGGAGCGTCGATCTGCGCCACGAGATCCTCGAAATACTCAAAGAGACCCTTGAAGTAAAATGTGGTGAGAGCGGGAAGGACTCTTCGTGTGATGGGAAGCAGGCGCATTCGAACAGGATAAGACATTTTGAAATCGAATTGAAAGGTGAAATACTTGAGCCTGGGCAACGCAGCCAGGCTTGCGACCATCGCCTCTGGTGGAATGTAACCGGCCGGGGGTATATTGCGAAGGTTCATATCGACAAGGTCACGGGCCGACGAAAGAAGAGTTGGTGCCGCTGGAAAGGGAGTATGAGACATGTAGATTGTCTGTAAACGTGAGGCGAATCCACCGAGGAATGTATTAGGAAGGACCGGCATGATCATAGAGGTTCCCGGTTCTAGCCGAAGGTGTGTCAATACGGGAAATGGCTCCTGCATCACCGTAGCTAGCAGGTCTTCAAATAGTTGGTACGGGACTTTAAGCTCAACAACTCCTACGCGATCGCGGTGCTCCAGTGCCGCAAAGAGGTTGTCTCGATCAACACTCTGGGATGGACGGCGATAGGAAACGACAATAGGAAAGACCGGAAAAGAACCTAGTTTTTCCTTGACAGGTGTCCCGTGGGTGCAGAGAAGTTCCAGACGGAGATGGCGTGACGACGCAAACATGATGTGTTTCCATGTTCGGCAGACATGCGCCAGCCTCTGCCATTTCCATGGGTGACGGCTCCGAACACAATAGACAACTTCATCCATTCGACAAAGGCTAAAAATTTCCACAAAGACGTTATCCGGGAGTGTTTGGATCGTCGTTGGGGGTCTGTTTGAGGAGGAGCAGTGCACACGCAGTCATCTGGTAAACGAAGGAAGACACTGGTCATAGACACACCTGTGCGAGCTCATTGATAGAGTTAACTTGAACCGTAGGATGGAGAAGTGGGTGTTCTTGTAGCCTCTATGAGTTATAATACGACAGGGGATGCTCCCAAGGGGTTCAAGTCACGTCCTTGTTGGAAAGTGGTAAACAATCTGGCAGCTGACAAATGTCCACATCCGTCCACGTTTTCCTTTCCGTGTTTTCCTTTCCGCCGTTGGTTTCCACCGCCACCGCTCTTGACAATGCTGTAGTGCCACCGTGCTCGTTCTGCGTTTCTCGATTCATAAACAACAATCGTTCTTGTCGGCGAATGAAAACCCGCTCTATGTACTACCACCGTGCTCTCACAGTCGCTGTTGACGCGAACAACGTCATAACCTTGCGTTATTCTTTATAGCGTCTAATGAGTTATAATACGACAGGGGATGCTCCCAAGGGGTTAAAGTTCAAGCAAGGGAAATGTGATTAGTCACTACGTCAGAGACCCGTTTAGGGCGCTTGCCAGCGAGCGCCTTCAAGTTCGCAATATACGCCGTTTCTTTCACCAGAGGCGATGATTGCAGGTCCAGTTGCGTTGAAACACCGAGGCTTGATGTGGTATTGAACATCAATGAACGTCTAAGAACTTGGTTTCAGGTTTGAGGACTGCTAACCTCCAGATTGTAGGTTCGTGTCAGCCAGTTCTATGGCCTACTAGCGGCATTGATGCTAGTAGACCCATCCCAGCGTATCTCCACCCCAATTTCGAATGTCGGAGGATTGAGTTTCGTTCCACGTTTCAAAGTCAGGGACCCACTGGGTCGGGGTACGTCGGAAACGTGGAAACGGCCTTTTTTTGCCTATGGGTAACGATAAACGCTCTCCCAGATGATGCTTTAACATGGGAGTGTGAGCGTGGACGACGGTGGGCCGGGAGACGCATGTGTATGTACTATGTACTCTCAATGCTGAGCCGTTTTCCCTTCCATCCCCCCTGAGCGCTCAAGGCAAACAGCTGGTCACTCAATGCTCCCCAGCCCTTCCCGATTTTTCTTTCAATTTGGCGGAACTACCCGAGCATACAGCACGCACATCCTTAAACATATTACCATCTAATTTTCTTCGGGACGCAAAGCTTTCCGGCTTCTGTTAATACAGACTCGGTCGTAGGGCTGGCTGTAAGGCGTGCCTCGCTCAAGTTGTCCCTTCCATCAAGACAGGTGCTTGTGGTACGCGGAGGATGCGAGCCAGTGGTGCGTGCCTGTTGTCGTTTGCCCCCATGCTTCCATCTCGCCCAGGAATCACTGGCCTACCGCACAACTTGTGTGCAGCGTGTTTGTAAGGGGCGGATGGCCCTTAGGGGATCGATCTTACTTCGGCTCTCTGGGCGCTCGCGACTGCGAGAATGACCGGCTGGCTGGGCGTGGCAATACTTGGGGAAATTTGGTTTGTGAAGCCCGCCGCTTGCCGAACATTCAGGTGTGGAACCCAGTTGGGCCGTGCTCAGGCCGTAATCGACCCCCTCGCGCGAAGTCTTAGCCAGAGACCCTTCACAACGAGTTCGTTGTAATTTCATACATATATACGTGTCATGGTCGAGAGAAGTATATATAACACCTGCGTGCCTGGTTGCCGTCTAGATGCGACAGAAGGACGGTTAGAAAGTTGGACAGTAAAACACCAGGTCACTATAGAGTACGCAACTCGTATGGGACTTGCCCTCACATTCTGACGTAGGAGTTGAGTCGCTGATAAAACTCTGCTTCCGTGCGGGCGACAGTTATAGGACGACCAGAGAGCTGGCGGGCGGCGACGAACTTCTCAATAGATGACGCCGAGTGTTCTAAGTAAATCAAGTCAAGGGACGGCAACACTTTGGCGACCTTCTCCGAGTCTCCCGTGATGTCTTCCAGTGCAAGAGCAACGTGCGTTGCAATCTCCAGATTTAGACGGAGCGCCCGCACGGTGGGGAATTGGTGGAGGAGGCACAACCAATCAATGTCGCCCATATTCACTAGTCGAGCTTGGCAACCCTTGAGCTCGAGACGAACCACATTGGGAAGTACAGCGGAAAATTGGCCGAAGACATAGATCATGTGCGAGACTTGCCACTCAAACCCTCCGTCTGAGATGATAGCCATAGCACGGCGGCGCTCATCACAGGTTGCATCGTTCAAGTCGAAGGTGGCACTGCGCCGGTCAGTTGAAAATGTAACATGCGCACGCTTGAATGGGGTTGATTCAGGGCCTCCTGAGCGATCGATGAACTTGGCGAGTTGAGCAACTCGACAGTCAACAAGCTGAGTTGAGTAGTTCATGTAGATCCGGTTGAGTTGAGGGCTGTCGATCTGGGCGACGAGGTCCTCCAAATACTCGGCAGCACCCTTAAATTGAAAGTAGGTGAGAGCAGGAAGGATAATCCGTGTTACGGGAGGCGGGTGAATTCGATCAGGGTGGGGAGTAACCGATTGAAAATCAATAACAAAGGATTCGAGCCTGGACAATGCGGCCAGACCCACAATCATCGCCTGTGGTGAAATGTAACCAGTCGGGGGTATATCGATAAGTCTGAGCTTGACGAGGTCGCTGGTCGACAAAAGAAGCGTTGGCAATGCCAGAAAGGGAATGCTGTATAAATTGAATGCCCGTAGACGTGGTGCAGATCCCCCCAAGAATCCGGCAGGAAGGACCAGTGCGCCCCCAACCTCAGAGCTAATTAAAAGATCGGTCAGTACCGGAAATGGCTTCTGCATCAGCGCGGCCATCTTTCCCCACTGTGAACATGTTATATCGAGCCAGACATCACATACACGATTAGGGTGTTCAAGTGCAGCAATGACGTTGTCTTCTCCTGTCGGTGGCCTAATGCTTCTCCCAGAAGAGCAATACTTAACGACAAGAGGAAAGGTTGGCCAGATACCGAGATCTTTCCTGACAGGGGTTCTGGATGTGCAGAAGATTGCGACGTTGAGCCAGTGTGGTGACACAAATACGATTTGTCGCCATCTTTGACATACGTGGGCAAGTAAGTGCCATTTCCCATTGTAACGCCAGAAGGAGTCGTCATAATTATTTCGATAGGAATCAAATATATCGAGTAAGACATCATCTGTGAGCATGTCAGTTGTAGTTGAATGCTTATGACTCTCGCCTGTGTCACATAGAGTCAGTATTCGCTACGGTCTCCAAAGGAGGCCCGAGGACGCACCTTGAGCACATACTCGAGTAGTGTTTGAGACATGTGAGGGGGTTCCAGAGGATGGATCACTCATGCTAATTGAAGTTTATAGTTAGTACTCAGTAGATTGGTCGGAAAAAATGGAAAAACGAAGGCACACCTGGGAGAGTTGATCGACAGGAGCGGCTCAGAATTTTTTTGTAGAGACTGGACAATGGCTGATTGGAGATTAGAGGCGAGAGTTCGGTCAGTTAGGCAAACGAATGGCTTTGACAAAGTACCACCGGTACCCCTGATATGAGTCGTAATCTGGCGCTGAGGCGCAAAAGCTTTGGAAGACCGGGAAACTTCCGTGCCGGGCTTGTGCGACCACCGCCGATGCAGAATCTTTCACCGTGAACCCAACACCACACAAGCCATTCGACGCCCAGGACCAAAAAGCGGTCAACTCGTTAAGACTTGGACTAGTACGAGCAGGTGGAAGGCAGCGGCCCCGTTTCCCGCAGAGTGCCTCGCGTACGAGACCAGTGGTGTGCGCTTCAAGGCTCTGCTGCACCTCCCATCGTATGTTGCATTGTACTAGTCACAATTTCTCAACCTCTGCGTGGAAATAGCCAGATTTTCGACTTGCCATGGGAGTGTGACTGTGAGAACGGCACAGATGGCGGTAGCAGACGCACGTACATGTACGCCGAACGCTGTTTAAATTCTCCCTCTCACTCATTCCCTCCCGCTCCGCCTTCTCGAGGCAAACCCATCCTTCCTTCTGGGTCTTTTTTGTTTTGTTTCCAATTTGACTGAATTACTGCACACATGTCCTTTAACTTTCTTTTTTCTTCGAGTTGAGACGCAGAAGCTTTTAACACGGACCTACCTGGTCCGGTTGGCTGTCTGGTGTCTGGCCTGCAGCTACGCGCCTCACCTGTGTTGCCCCTTCCATGATCTCGCCCAGGCATCACTAACCTACCGCATTGCCAGCGTGTGCAACGTATTTGAGAGTCAGCAATGGCCCGTAGGGGTCGGTCCACTCGGGCTCTCTAGGCGGTCATGAATCGAACGAGAATGACTGGCTGGTTGTGCATCTGATTGTGCTTAATTGACGGCCAACTTCACGCAAGTGATCTTTGTATGGATGTTCGTATTGTGACAAAAATGTAGTCTAAATAGATTTGTCTGCGTGTTCAGTCGTCAAAGGGATGATTAGAACCATTGGATGCAAGGTACCAGCCTATAGAGTAGATAATTGGTATAGTATACTCTCTTAGTCGCTGGCGTAAGACTCGAGCCTTTCACTAAACTCCGTTTCTGTGTCGATAACGGTTACAAGGTGATCGGCGAGCCGGCAGGCAGCAACGAACTTCTCGAGCGATGATGCCGGCTGGCCCGCTAAGTAAATCAGGTCAAGGGAAGGCAAGACTTCGGCGACCATCCCCTCGGTGATATCTTCCAGTGCCAGAGCAACGTACCCCGCGAGCCGCTGAGTTACATGCAGCGTCTGCACGGTGGGGAATTGACGGAGAAGATGCAACCATTCAATGTTCTCTGCACCGTCTAAGTCAACTTGACAAAATTGATTGCACTCGGTCTCGAGCATGAGATGGGTTACATTGGAGAGTGTCGCGGACAATCGACTGAGCACCTGGGCTATGTTGGAAACTCGCCAGTCAATCCCTTCACATGAGATGATGGGCCTTTCACGGCGCTGGAAAGGAAACGGGTAGTATTCATGACGATACATGGTGTAGATTCTGAAGAAGATAAAGTCGCTGTAAAAGCTGACTTGCGCGTGTCTGAATAGGGTTAACTTGGGGCCAACTGAGCGATCGAGAAACTTGGAGAGTCGGGCAACCTGAACCTCAACAGGCTGATTCAAATAATGTATGTGGACCTGGTCGAGTTGAGGGCTGTCGATCTGGGCGACGAGTTCCTCCAAATACTCGTAAGCACTCATGATTTGAAAGTCGATGAGAGAAGGAAGGATAATCCGCGTTGCGGGAGGCAGGCGTATTTGATCAGGGCGGGGAGTGGTCGATTGGAATCCGAAAGCAAAGGTTTTGAGCCTCGGCAATGCGGCCAACGCCGCGACTATTGCCCCGGGTGAAATGTACCCAGCCGGGGGTATATTGCTAACAGCGAGGTGGACGAGGTCACTGGCCGATAAAAGAAGTGTTGGTAAAGTTGGAAAGGGAATGCCGAATAGGTGGAATTTCTGTAAGCGTGGCGCACTTCCTCCCAAGAATCCGGCGGGAAGGACCGACGCATTTTGATCAATTGCGATATTAATGTAGAGATGTGTTAGAACTGGAAACGGCTCCTGCATTACTGTGGCTATCGCTTCTAACTGCGAGCCCGTCACATCAAGTCCGACAAGGCATACGCGATTGGGGTGCTCAAGTGCGGCAATGACGTTGTCGATGCCTTTTCCTTCTGGCCCAACGATTTTCCCGGAATAACAGTTATAGTCAACAGCGATAGGAAAGGTTGGCCAGATAGCGAGATTCTCCCTGACAGGTGTTCTGTATGTGCAGAGAATTCGGAGATTGAGACGGCGTGGTGACGCAAATATGAGTTGTCGCCATCTTCGACATACGTGCGCCAGTAAGTGCCATTTCCATGCAAGGTGAAACTGGTTAAGCCTGGGAAACGTGAAGCCTTGATCATTTCGAGAGAAATCAAGTATTTCGAGTAAGACGTCGTCTTGGAGCGTGTCGATTGTTATTGCACGTCTGTGTCTCTCCTCTGTATCACAAAAACCCGGCGGAGAGGTTGGACAATGGCTGGTTGGTAAGTAAAGGCGAAAATTCGGTCAACTTAATCGTCCGGTAATAAGGCAAGCAAAGGCTTTAGACAAACCTCTGACTGCCCATCATTGACAACGTGCACAATGAATTAAGCCCTGAGGACGAAGGAGCTACTCTGATACTAGTACCAGCGTGAGCCCTGATCCTATTCGGCTGCCGTGGAATGCCGTGCAGTGGGGAATAGTGGGAGTAGGCGTGTTTGTTTCGTTCTTTCAATAGCCTGAGCTACTCGCAACAACCGCCACGTCACGCGTCACTTCCGGGCCGGGTTCCATCGCGGCACGTGCCCGTTACTCTCAGTCTCAGTCAGTTTGTTGAGCTCTCGATCGCAACGACTCGGACACAGGACAAGAGGAAGGCAACGACTCCGCTGCCTCACAGCGTATGGGGTCTGAGTGACCAGGAACGTATGCTTTAGGTACCCGAGCCTGGCGTAGTCGCACTTCGAACGGGGAAGACCCTGTGGCCTTGCTCACTAGCCTAGTAAGACCTCGCACCCTCGTTGACAGTTGTTTATCGGTCTTCTCCTGATGTATAGCGCCCCAGTGACCCCTCATTCCACCTCCACAATTTCTGGCTCGAAAAAGGTGTACTTTAGCACCGGAAACAGTGCTTGTCAAGATTCTCAACAACCGCCTTCACCTCCCGACGGGCCAAACCGTTCCGAACGACGGCCGTGGGCTCGGTCTTTAGGCGAGCTTTGACTCCTGGCTAAATGATAACAAGCAATACTGTAGCGAGGGCACGGCGTCGACCTTCTGGCGACACGCTGCGGGTTAGAACGTCGAGGTCATTCCGGATTCTGCAACCTCGATGGGCGCTCACGTCATGGAGGCTGATGCTAAACTAGCTCGAACACAAGCAGCGGCAATGACGAATAAACTACCGAATTATAGTCTTCGCGGCCAAGAGGGACTCGCGGCTCTCAAGGGCATTGGCCGCGCTTTCCTCGATACCTCCCTCCACGTCTCCATGACTTGGTTAGCAGTGGTTACGCCGTCATTGACGAAAACTCCTAGTCCAAGACCAACCGTGACAAGACCATTGTTGGATTTATGTAGACTCTGATGTACGTATGGCGAGAATGTAGTCTGAAGTAATATATTCGTCTCCATTTATGGACGTCTCCTATTCAACGCGTCAGAGGAATGACTAGAACTGTTGAACACCAGACTATAGTAGCGGTACGGAACATTCTCTCGTTCACCGACATCCGAGTCTTTCATTAAATGCCCGTTCTGTGTCGATGACGGTTACAGGGCGACCAGAGCGGCAGCGGGTAGCGACGAACTTCTCAATGGATGACGACGGCTGGCCCTCTAAGTAAATTAAGTCAAGGGTTGGTAATACTTCGGCGACCATCTCCCCCCGGCCCGTGATGTCATCCAGTGCAAGAGCAACGTGCTCTGCGAGCTTCTGAGGTACATGCAGTGTCTGAATAGTGGAGAATTGGTGGAGGAGGCGCAGCCAGTCTACACCCTCTAATTGACGATTTTCCTTGGGTCGGGCCCCGAGCCTGAGATGGACCACATTGGAGAGTGTAGCGGAAAATTGGCTAAGCATCGGGACCATTCGCGAAACTTTCCACCGAATCCCTTCACATGAGATGACTCGGACGATCCTAGTATCGCACCTATCCCAGGGTTCACAGTATTCTTCACTCGTCTCGAAGACGACTGCGTTACTTAAAAGAGTAACTTTCGCGTGCTTGAATTGGGTTGGTTCGGGGCCTTCTGATCGATTGATGAACTCGGTAAGTTGAGCAACCCGAAAGTCAGCAACCCAATTCAAGTATTTTATGACTATCTGGTCCAGTTGAGGGCCATCGATCTGGGCGACGAGGTCCTCCAAATACTCGATAGCGCCCTTGAAGTGAAATTCGGTGAGAGCAGGGAGGACGGTCGGTGTTATGGGAGGAGGGCGTATTCGATCAGGGCGGGAAGTAGCCGATTGGAATTCAATGATAAATGTTTCGAGCCTGGGCAATGCTGCCAAGCTCATAACCATCGCTTTGGGTGAGATGTAACCAGTCGGGGGTATTTTATGAAGATCAAGTTTAACGAGGTCGTTGGCCGACAAAAGAAGCGTCGGTAGTGCTGGGTAGGGGATGCCACATAAGGTGATGGACCGTAAAAGTGGTGCAGACCCGCCCAAGAATCCACCAGGAAGGACAGCTGCATTTCCTTCCGTCAACAAAACATTGAGACGGGTCAGCACCGGAAACGTCGCCTGCATCACCGTGGCGGCCATCTTTTCCAACTGCGAGCCCGTTATGTTAAGCTCGAGTTGACATACACGATTGGGGTGCTCGAGTGCAGCAATGATATTCTCTCCTTCTTTTGGCCTAAGGATTCTCCGGGAACGGCGATAATCAATAACGATGGGAAAGGCTGGCCAGATACCGAGATTCTTCCTGACAGGAGTTCTTTGTGTGCAGATAATTCGGAGATTGAGTCGGTGCGGGGACGCAAATACGAGCTGTCGCCATGTTTGGCATACATGCACCAGTACGTGCCATTGCCAGGTTGTGGGACAGTATATGTATAGACTGCTTAGATAGAAGTCGAATATTTCAAGCAAGACATTATCGGGGAGCTTGCTGATTGTCGTCGCATGTCCAAGCGCATCTCTGTAATTTTCGCCTGTGACACACGAACTCGGCAGGGAGGCTTGACAATGGCTGATTGAGGAGTAGCGGCGAGAACCCGGTCAATCAGTCCAATAATATGGCGAACGAAGAGTTTATACAAACCTTTGGGTGCCCATCGATAACGCGGACGAATTATGCTCTACTACTTCTATACAAGTACCAGCGCTATCGGTCGAAATCCTGTTCAGCTGCTGTAGAACGCAGGGCAGTGGGAGTAGGTGTTTTGTCCTTTGGAGAACCTCTGGATGAGGCTACCGCGCTGCGAACTGGCTCCGGCCGCGGCCGATACTCCAACATCGCGGCACGTGCCCGTTGCGCATGTCTCATTCTCGGCCAAGCCAGTTACACACTTCACAGGCCTCACATATTACCGAAACTTCTTGACCATAGGCTCCCCTCCTTGATGATTCAGACACTGCACCCACGGTTACCCCACGGTGGAGCAATACGTGGACAGTAGCCGGATTGACCTTTAAGAATCGTTTTCACCTCCTGGCAGGCCAACCCATTCCGAACAATAGCCGCGGGCTCAGTCTTTAGGCGAGTGTTGACGCTGGCTCAACGCTAACAAGCAGTCACTCTAGCGACGACACGGCACTGACTTTCCGGTGTGACGTGCTGCTCCACGCAGCAAGTTACAGTTTTGAGGGTCATTGAGGTTTCCAGTCATTCCGGCGGGCGCTACAACCTCAGCGGGTGCGTACATCACAAACCCCCATGCTAACTCAGACACGGGCAGCTACAATTACGAATACGCCACCGAGTTATACAACATGTTTGAAACGTCTTCGTGACCAAGAACGACTTGTTACCCTCAAGGACATCAGCTGCGCCTCTTACGAGGCCTTCCTTCTACATCCCGTGACAGCCAATCCGTCTGCTCCTTTGACCACATCCCAGACGACCGCCCCCCGCATCACGCAGTACCTGTATCAGGCCGGCTCCGACTGAGCGACACTCAGGATGAATCTTTGAGGGTAAGCCTGACTATGATAGATCGCACCCGCTCACATCTTCACCGGTAGCATACCCATCTGCAGGGATTTCGTTGAGTGCCTCGGTCACCGTTGTGCCGAAGCCTGTTCATTCGGGCAAGTGGCCGACGGTTCACAGCCTAACGAGGGGCCGAGTTTGCCTCTAATTGAAATTCTCGTGAGCAAAATCGCAGCACCAAGGCATGGCAGCACCAAGACATTGTATACTTCATTGGTGCGTGGCCAATTAGAACTGGTCTCATGAAAACTAATTTTTTTGGGGCTCACGCAATTCGCCAACGACACGTTAAAGCGACATCGAGGCCCAGGTACAACAGCTGAAGGACTCCGTTGTCAGATGGAGAATGCGTGTTCATTCGCCTCGTCGATTCACTCGCGCATTGGCTGCAGTTCCTGACCAAGATTGAGCACGCGAGCGATGTTGGACACGACGGAGAAGAAGGTGTTTGGGTCCGGGGTGCGCAACGTGAATTATGAGCAGGTGCAGGCGTAGGTAAATGCCAAGTACGACGCGTGGCAGCGCGATCTATCACGTCGGCGTGAAGCTCGGGATGACGATAGAGGAAATGGACGCGTCGATCCTCAAGGCACGCAATGACCTAGGGCACCAGTCGATTGAGGGTCTGGTTGGCGGCGCACGACGGTTCTGACGATGAGGCCATATGGTGTACTTCTCATCCTTTTCGCTCCAGTTCTCACCATTTGTCTTTTTTTCTACAACTACCATCATGGAAGAACACGAGGCGACCAACCAACGCATCGCTTGTTGAGGCGCCACCAGTCATTATGAAGGTCAGTGACACGGATTCAAACACACAGCCTGGGGTGAACAACACCCCGAGTGCGGGCCGCAAGTTGGACCTGTCGGCACCGCCCTCTCCACTTTTCGGGCTGTGTATCGTATTGTAGTTGCTCACGATTACTGAACATCCAGGTATAGAACCTGGTTACACGGTGCCATCATTGACGGCTATCAGGACTCTTAGTCCAAGACCCAGACCATTGTTAGATTTGTGTAGACCCGGATGTGCGGATTGTGAGAACGCAGTCTAAAGCAATGTATATATATTCGCCTATGTGTATGGTCATCCTCTAAATGCGCCAAATGAATGATTAAAACCGTCTGATTGTAAACCACTAGTCACCGTACTATAGAGTATGCGACCAGTGTAAAACACCCTCTTATTTGCTGATATAAGACTCGAGTTCTTTCTCAAATTCTGCTTTTGTGTCGGTAGCGGTTACAGGACAACCAGAGCGCCGGCGAGTAACGACGAACTTCTCCAAAGACGATGCCGGCTCGCCCTCTAAGTAAATCAGTTCAAGGGATGGTAACACTCCAGCGATCGTCTCCATCGTGAGGTCGTCCAGTGCAAGAGCAATGTCACGTGCGAGCCCCCGTTTTACATGCAGCGTCTGCACGGTGGTGAATTGGCGGACGAAGTCCAGCCATTGGACGTCTTCTCTGCCCTCTGAATCGTCCTCCAGTCCATCCAGGAGCTCGAGATGGACAACAGTGGAGAGTGTCGCGGAAAATTGGCTAAGCACCTGGGCCATGTCGGAAACTTCAAGTTCCCAACCACTCGCTTCGCACATGATGGATATAACACGGCTGTCGCAGTGCGGGTGGCCTGCACTATTCAGGTGGAGGATGACAGAGCCACCACTTGAAAATATAACATTCGCATGCCTGGGTGGGGTTATCTCCTGGCATACTGAGCGATGAAAGAACTGGGATAATTGCGCAACTTGAAAATCGGCAAGCTGATAATATATGGAGATCCAATCCAGTTGAGGGCCATCGATCTGGGCGAGGAGGTCCTCCAAATATTCGCTAATACCCCAAAATATAAATTTGGTGAGAGCAGGAAGGACAATCCGTGTTGCGGGAGGTGGGCCCAGTCGATCAGGGTGGGGTGCATGCGAGTTGAATGAAAAGGTTTCGAGTCTGGGAGCTGCGGCCAAAGACGCAACCATCGCCTCGGGTGGAATGTAACTAGTCGGGGGGATTTCAAGACTGAGCCGGACGAGGCTAGTGGCTGACAAAAGAAGCGTCGGTAAAGTTGGAAAGGGAATGCCATGTAAGACGAGTGTCTTTAAATATGGAGCAGAGCCTCCCAAGAAATGGGCGGGAAGGGCCGATGCATTTTCATCCGGCGAGACAATGGTGAGATGCGTCAGTATCGGAAATGGCTTCAGCATCTCCGTGGCCACCCTTCCCAACTGCGAGCCCGTTACATGAAGCACGAGAGACCACACACGATCAGGGTAATTAAGTGCAGCAATAACATTGTACCTGTCGTTAGGTGTAAGGTTTCCCTCGGAATAGATGACGATAGGAAAGGGTGGCCAGACAGCGAGATTTTTCCTGACAGGAGTTCTGTGGGTGCAGAGAATTCGGAGATGGAGACGTTGTGGTGACGCAAATACGACTTGTCGCCATCTCTGACATACATGCACCAGGAAGCCCCATTGCCATGTGCCGAGAAATGAATCGAAGCTTCGACAGATGTCAAATATTTCAAGCAAGACGTCGTCTGGGAGGATGTTGATCGTCGTTGCTTGTCTGTAACTATCGCCTGTGTCATAAAAACTCGGAACAGAGGCCGGACAATGGCTGTTTGGCGAGTAGCGGCGAGAATTCGGTCACGGTCAATCAGTCCAGTTATATGGTAAACAACTTGAAAGGCTATAGACAAACCTTTGGGTGCCCATTAATAATGTAGACAACGGCTCTGAAGACGAATGAGCCACTGTTATACTAACTTAGTACCAGCCCTGTGAGTCGTAATACAATGCAGTGGGAGGATGGCGCGATCTCTGCGACGCTTCTTCCTCACTGTCATATATGTTATATGTCACATGTCACTCATGTCAGAGCCTCGGCTTAGCCAAGTGTCACGTTCACGACGTTCTATAATGCACATTACAGTCAAGATTACAGTACCGAAACTTCTTGCATAGCCGCTCCCCTAGTCGAGGCCCGCAATCTCACTGATGATTTTAATGCTGAAGTTTTCCACTCCGGTCCAAGGACATTCATGGCGCGGTCCCACCCAAAGAGTGGAAAGGTCCTGTAGTTTTGCTCACCAACGTCCATCAGCCATCTTACTTTGTCCTTTATTCGCGGTGCTAGCGGAAGTTCCCCAACATCCCGCGAAACCTCGCGATGCCGGAACTTTGTCAAGCCTCTATCGGTCTTCTCCTGCCCTAGCCCACCAACGGTGACCTCAGCCACTCGCCCCTTCCTTCGCCTACTTCCGCTTCCGCAATTTCTGATTCAAAATGCGTTCTTTAGCAACAATGCACGAATCCCCAGCTTTGTCTTCCGTGGTCAACTCGGGCATCGCATCCACGGCTGCCCCTTGGTCAAGGAAAAATGCGGAAGCCGGCCAAGTCAAGATCCTTAACAACTACCTTCACTTCCAGACGGGCCAACCCACTCCGAAGGATGGCCGCGGACTCGGTCTTCAGGCAAGTGTCGACGCCTAGCCAATTGCTAACAAACAGTACTCTATCCACGATATGTCACCAAACTTCCGGCGCGACATGCAGCAAGTTACAGCTTCGAGGTCATTTTGGATCCTGCGACTTCGACGGGTGCCTTTATTACGAAGCCGATGCTAACTCGGACACAGGCGGCGATGATAACGAATACATCACCGGGCTATACGACATGTTTGAAGTCTTCGCGACCAAGAAGGACTCGAGGACATCAATGACATCGGCTGCGCCTCCCTTGAGACCTTCCTTCCCGCCACACACGACAGCCACTTCGTCTTCCCCTGCGACCACATTGTCCGCCTTCCAGACTGCCGCCCCCGCACGACGCGGTGCCAGTATCAGGCCGTCTCTGAGGGCCAAGCCCTCACGAAGCAACTCTTGCTTGACTAGATCACACCCGCCCACATCTTCGCCGCTAGCACACCTACCTGCCGGGAGAAGGAGCTCTTTGAGCGCCTTCGCGTCGAAATGGGCCCTTTCGAACAAGTGGCCTATGACACTTCGGACATGATCTCCGTCCTCGGGCTCGTAGCCAAACGAGAGGCTGGATTTTTCCTTCCCTGACATTCCTGCGAACAATCACAGCACCGAGGCCGGAGATCTAGATCAGAGACGCCGCGTACCCCATTGGTACAGAGCCAACTCAAACTGATCTCGCGAAAACCAACTCCTTCGTAGTTCACGCAATTTTCCGACGAACGCAATGATCAGTCGAATGAGGATCTAGTTGGAAGCGCACGACGGTTCTGAGGGTGGTATACTTCTCATTATTATGTACTGCCGAAATCTCTCCTTCAATGACACGACCTCCTCATATCCTGCAAGGTTTTGGTGACATTCTGGTGAGAAATACTGGAAGAACCTGAGGCCGCCAACCAATCTATTACTAGTAGTTGCAGTATGATGTAACTTACTGCACTCGTGGACGTGGGGCGTTGCACCGAATACCGCCAGTGTAAGCGAGAAAGTAACCCTTTACTGTTCTAAGACTCGATAAAGTCAATGCATAGATCCAAGCACAGAGTAATGGGTGGGCAAGGGTGGGCAGCTCTTGGGCCGGGCATCTCTCGGCTGCGACTCGGAGGTCTACTAATGCTCATCGCCAAACCGCCGGTTGGTGCATCCGAATGCCCACTGCACAACTTGAATTTGAAAACCGACGCTGTTCTCTCGTCTTCACTCTCTCACATGTTAGGTTTGAGTTGATGGCATGCAGGTGCACCGTGACAGGCTTGGATCCCACTTCCAATCGCGGCTAAGTGAGGGCGAATGACGGACACCCGGCGGCCCCGAACGCGAATCCGAGTATGTTAGCGCCTCCCTCTCCTCTTTTTTGTCGCGTGCTTTGTATCGTGGTTCCTGCCTACACTTAAATTGTTGGGCCGTGTCGTGAGTGACGGCCAACTAAGCTTGCACAAAATCATCACAACAAGTCTTTTGGAAATGTCATACAGACGAAGTCTAAAGTACATGTATTCATCTGCATATATGGACATCTCCTAATGTTAGAGGAACGATTAGACTCATTTGATTGTAAAACGCAGGGCTATAGAGTACGCAACTGGTTTGGAATATTCTCTTATCCGCCAACGTAGGACTTGACTCTTTCAGTGTACTCTGGGTATGTGTGGATGACGGTTATAGAACGACCAGAGAGCCGGCGGGCAGTGACGAACTTCTTAACAGATGATGCCCGCTGGTCCTGTAAGCAAATCAAGTCAAGGGACGGCAACACCTCGGAGACCATCTCCCCCGTGATGCCTTCCAGTGCAAGTGCAACGTGCCTCGCGAGCTGCCCATATACACGCAGCGTCTGCACGGTGGGGAATTGGTGGAGGAAGTGCAACCATTCGACGTCGTCCGTACCCTTTAATTGACGAGCTTCGTCGAACCCGAGCTCAAGATGGACAACGGCGAAGAGTGTCGCGGAAAATTGGAGGAGCACCTGGGCCACGGGGAAAACTTGCCAGTAACCCCTTTCCGGTGAGATGTTGATCACACAGCCCGGGTTCAGGCCGAAGTCGACGCAGTGACTTGAAATGGTAACCGCTGCATGTCTGGGTGGGGTTGTCCGGCATACTGAGTAATGAATGAACTGGGAGAGTTGGGTAACTTGAAAGTCAACAAGCGGACCCAAGTATTCTACGGAGATCTGCTTCAGTTGAGGGCAGTCGATCTGGGAAACGAGGTCCTCCAGATATTCGATGGTGCCCGTTATGTAAAACATCCTGAGGGCAGGAAGGACAGTCCGCGTTACAGGAAGTGGGCGTATTCGATCAGGGCGGGAAGTGGTCGATTGGAACCCAATGGAAAAGGATTCGAGCCTGGGCAATGCTACTAAACATGCAACCATCGCCTCGGGTGAAATGTAACCAGTCGGGGGTATATTGGTAAGTTTGAGGAAGAGAAGGTCACTAGCTGATAAAAGAAACGTTGGCAAAGTTGGAAAGGGAATGTCATGTAAGTTGAATGTCTGTAAACGTGGTGCGGAGCCTCCCAAGAATCCGGCGGGAAGGGCCGATGTATTTCCATCCCGCGAGACAATGTTGAGATGCGTCAGCACCGGGAATGGCTCTTGCATCATCGCAAGCATCTTTCCAGACTGTGAGCCCGTTAGATCAAGCCTGATAAAGCACACGCGATCGGGGTGCTTAAGTGTGGCAACGATATTGTCCTCATCGTTAGGCGTAAGGCTGTAGTCCATAGTGATAGGAAAGGGCGGCCAGATAGCGAGATTCTTCCTGGAAGGGGTTCCGTTGGTGCTGTGAATTCGGAGGTGGAGATGGAGTGATGACGCAAATACGAGTTGTCGCCATCTTTGACATACATGCACCAGTACGTGCCATTTCCATCTGGGGACTCGATAGCGATTCGGGATATATGAATTGTTTCGATAGAAGTCAAATATTTGAAGCAGGAGATTATCGGAGAGCATGCTGATTGTTGGCGGATGTCTGTGACTCTCATCCCTGCTCTCATCTGTGCCACACAAAGTCGGCAGGGAGGCCGGACAATGGCTGGTTGGCGAGTAGCGGCGAGAATTCAGTCAATTAGTCCATTAATATGGGAAACGAAGGCTTCAGACAAACCTATGAGTGCTCATTGACAATGTAGATAATGGGTTCAACTTAAAGCTCTGGGGACAAGCCCTCCAATCAGTGCGCAACGTGATCAAGTTACCGCGCTGTGACATGTGACATGTTACTCATGTGTTTAGCCAGCAAAGTGCCACATTCGCGACGATGGCGACGTTCTCAAATACACATAACAGTACCGAAAATTCTTGCATAGCCGCTCCTCTCCTCGAGGCCCGCTTCCACAATTTCTGACTCGAAAAATGCGTTCCTTAGCAACAGAAACAGTGCGCGAATCCGTAGCTCCGTCTTCCGTGGTCAGTTCGGGTACCGTGACCGCATCTATGGTTGCCTCATGGTTAAGGAACATGCGCAAGTCCGCTGTATCAAGATCCTCAAGATCCGCCTTCACCTCCTGACGTGCCAATCCACTCCAAAGGACGACTGCGGACTCGGTCTTCAGGCGAGTGTTGACCCCTGGCCAATCGCTAACGAGCGGTACTCTAGCGACAATATGACATTGAACTTTCGGCGCGACACGCAGCAAGTTACAATTTCGAGGTCATTCTAGGTCCTGTCACCTCGACGGGTGCCTATATTACGGAGCCGGTGCTGACTCGGATACAGGCAGTGACGACGCCTCGGATACCTCACCGCAACGTGTTCGAAAAGTCTTCGTGGCCAAGGACTCGATGACCTCAATGACATCGGCTGTGCATCCCTCGAGGCATATCCCCGGTTCCCATGACAGCCACTTCGTCCCCCCCTGCGACCACGTCTCCGCATCTTGGACTGCCGCCCTCCGCACCATGCGGTACCAGTGTCAGGCGGCGTCGGGGACCGAGCCCTCACTAAACAACTCGTGGGACAGATTATTGAGGGTAAGCTTGACTTGGCCACACTCACTCACTTTTTCGCCACTAGCCCACCGATCTGCAAGTGAAGCAGCTCGTTGAGCGCCTCGGACCCGTCGCCTCGACACTGGATCGTTCGAGGGACTGCTATTATTGACAGCGAATAGGATCCGAGTCCGAGATCAATCACCATTGTTAAATCTGCGTTGACCTGGATGTACGTCTACGTTTGTGAGAATGTAGTGTAAAGCAATATACATATATTCATCTGCGTGTATGGTCGCCTCAGATGCGTCAGAGGAATGAATAAAACCGTTTGATTGTAAAACATCAGGTGGTAGAGTACATACGCAACTAGTTACCTCTCTCTTATTTGCTGATGTAGGGCTTGACTCTGTTCTCAAACTCCTCTGTTCCGATGACGGTTACAGGGCGACCAGAGAGCCGCCGGGCAGCGACGAACTTCTCAATGGACGATGTGGGCTCCTCCGCTAAGCAAATCGAGTCAAGGGATGGCAATAGTTCGGCGACCATCTCCCCCGTGATGCCTTCCAGAGCGCAGGCAACGTACCTCGAGAGACACGAAGATACACACAGTGACTGTACGGCGGAGAATGGGTGTAGGAGGTGCAACCATTCAAAGCTGACCGTATCCCTTAAACACCGAATTTCGTGGCATAAGATCGCTCGCTCGAAAAGGACTCTAAACTCGAGATGGACGACAGTAGAGCATATCGCGGAAAATTGACCAAGCACCTGGGCCATGTGGGAAACTTGCCATTCAATTCCTTTACATGAGATGATAATACCATGGCGCCGATCGCGGTCTGAGTTGTTTGCATGAACCAAGGTAAAATCGACCCGGCAACTGAGAAGGAAAATGTCCACACGCCCGAACGGGGTTAACTCGGGGCCTACTGAGCGATGGACGAACTTGGAGAATTGCGCAACTTGAATGTCAGTAAACTCATTCAAGTAAGATATGTAGATCCGGGTCAGTTGAGGGCTGTCGATCCGAGAAACGAGGTCCTCCAGATACTCGCTAGCTCCACTGAACCGAATGAGCTCGAGAACAGGAAGAACAGTCCGTGTTACAGGAGGCTGGCGTATTCGGTCAGGGTGAGGGGTAATCGGTTGGAATTTAATGATGAAGGTCTCGAGCCTGGGCAATGCGGCCAAACATGCAACCATCACGTCAGGTGAAGTGTAACCATCCGGGGTCATACTGCCGAGATTGAGGGAGATGAGGTCACTGGTGGACAGAAGAAGTGTTGGTAATGCCGGATAGGAAATGCCATATAAATGTAATTCTTGTAGACATGGGGCAGATCCTCCCAAGAACGAGGCGGGAAGGACCGGCGCATCTCCACCCTCTGAGATAATTTCGAGACGTGTCAGCACCGGAAACGGCTCCTGCATCACCTTGACCACCTTTTCCAACAGCGGACCCATCGCCACAAGACTGACACTCCACAAACGATCGACGTGTTTGAGTGCAGCAGTTAGATGGTCTTTTTTGTCAGGCACAATGCAGCCCCCGGAATAGGAAGAGATAACAATAGGAAAGGCTGGCCAGATGCCCAGATTGCTGACAGGAGTTCTAGGTGTGCAGAGAATTCGGAGATTGAGACGGTGTGGTGAGGCAAACACGAGTTGTCGCCATGTTTGGCATACATGAGCCAGTACATGCCATCTCCATGTGCCGGGAAAGTAACTTGAAGTACGCGAATGGATTTGATAGAAGTCAAACATTTCAAGCAAGACGTTCTCGGGAAGTACGCTGATTGTTGTCGGATGTCTGTAACAACTCTTGCCTGTGCCACACAAACTCGGCAGGGAGGCTGGACAACGGCTGATAGCGGCGAGAATTCGGTCAATCAGTCCAGCAACCTGAGTAATACGGTAAACGACATTGGACAAACCTTTGGGTATCCATTGATGATTCGTATCAGACTACTATTGGTCGTAATTCTGTTCAGCTGCTATTTGTCTCGTCTCCTGACTCGGAGCTCGAAGAACTGAACTCCGAATCGGGCACGTGTTCGTTGTCTCACCCTCGATGAGTCAGACAAAGCCTGGCATCGGCATAGACTATGAGCCTAGCGCAGTCGCACCCTGCTCACTGAAATGCAAAAATCGTTCCGCCCATCATACATTTTGCCCAACTTTCCGCAAAACTTCAACCCCCGCACCCTCGTCCGCGTGTCGACAGTCGTTTATCGGGCTTCTCCTGTCATAGCGCGCTACGGCGACCTTCTTACCCTTACTTCCGCTTCCACAACTTCTGGCTCGAAAATACGTTCTTTAGCAATGGGAACGGCGCGACTCCGCGGCTGCGCCATCCATGGTCTGCTCGGGCGCTGCATCCACGGTTTCCCCATGGCAAAGGAGTACAGATACTGGCCATATCGAAATAATTAACAACCTCTTTCACCTCCTGATGGGCCAACGACGACGGCCACGGCCTCGGTCTTCATGTGAGCGTTGATACCCAGCAAATCGCTGACGCCACAAAGACTAATGTTAACTCGTACACAGGCAGCGACGACGACGACGAATACACCACCGACGAGTTCGACAAGTCTTAAGGTCATCGGTTACGCCTTCCTTAAAGCCTCCCTCCTTACCTTCCATGGCAACCACTTCGTCTTCCCGACTGCCCCCACTGCATCACGCAGTGCCAGTATCTGGCCAGCGACGGGGACCAAGCCTCCATGAATCAATTCTTCGGTTGGATCTTCGAGGGTAAGCTTGACCTAATCACACCCGTTCACATATTCGCCGCTAACACACCTACCTAGAAGGAGTTCGTTGAGCGCCCCAAGGCTGCTGAAAAATCACAGCACCGATGCCTGCGTCCTCGATGCAGAGCCGCGGCAGCATTCGTCCTATACTTCGTTGGTGCGGGGCCAACTCGAACTTGTCTCGCGAAAACCAACTTTTTCGTAGCTCACTCAATTCACCGACGACGCGATGGAGCGACCCACCTTGGCCGACGTACAACGTATAAAGTGCTACGTTGCCAAATTACTCCTGTTCCAATCACTGTGGAACCTCGGCAGAACATCGCCTCGGTGATTTGCTCGCACATTAACAGCAGCTCCTGGCAGGGTGCGCGACGTACAACGTTTACTGCATGTCACATATTACTAATGTGACACACGCTCGCGACGATGGCGACGTTACACATTACAGTGCCGAAAATTCTTGCATAGCCGCTCCTCTCCTCGAGGCCCGCAAGCTCACTGGCGATTTTAAAATTTCAAAGGCTTCCACCCCGGCGACCAAGACATTCATACTGACAACATCGCATCAGGGCTCTTAGTTCTGAGCCCAGCGCAGACCCCAAGATCCTATATCTTTGCTCACCAACATGCAGAATCTTTCCATCCATCAGCTTTTCTACTTTGTCCTTCAGTATTTGTAGTGCCCCGACATCTCGCAATACCTCCCGATGCCTTAACCTTTTCAAACCCCCGCACCCCTATCGGCACCGCTTATCGGCCCTAGCCCGCCAACGGTGACCTCAGCCACTGGCCCCTTCCTACCCCTACTTCCACTTCCACAATTTCTGACTCAAAAAATGCGGTCCTCGGCCACAGAAAACGGTGCGTGAATCCGTGGCTCCGTCTTCCGTGGTCAGCTCGGGCACCTGCTTCCATGGTTGCCTCATGGTTAAGGAACGTGCGCAAGTCGGCCGTATCAGGATCCTTAACAACCGTCTTCACCTCCTGACGTGGTAATCCACTCAGGCTCCAAAGGGCGGCTGCGGACTCGGTTTTGCCTGTTGACCCCTGGCCAATCGCTAACGAGCAGTACTCTAGTGACGATATGACATTAAACTTTCGGCGCGACACGCAGCAAGTTACAATTTTGAGGTCATTCTAGGTCCTGCGACTTCGACGGGTGCTTATATTACGAAGCCGGTGCCGACTCGGATATGGGCAGTGACGACGCCTCGGATACCTCGCCGCGACGTGTTCGAAAAGTCTTCGTGGCCAAGAGGGACTCGATGACCTCGATGACATCGGCTACGCATCCCTCGAGGCATCCCTCCCCGGCTCCCATGACAGCCACTTCGCCTTCCCCTGCGACCACGTCTCCGCCTCTTGGACTGCCGCCCTCCGCACTACGCAGTACCAGTCTCAGGCGGCGTCGGGGACCGAGCCCTCAGGGCACTAAACAACTCGTGGGACGGATTATTGAGGGTAAGCTTGACTTGACCACACCCGCTCACATCTTCACCCCTAGCCCACCCATCTGTATGCGAAGGAGCTCGTTGAGGGCCTCGGACTCGTCGCCTGGAAACCGGATCCTTCGAGAAAGTGCTATTATTGACAGCAAATAAAATAGGACTCTTAGTTCAAGATCAATCACGACCAGCCCATTGTTAGATTTGGGTAGACTTGGATGTACGTGTATGTTTGTGAGAATGTAGTGTAAAGCAATATACATATATTCATCTGCATGTATGGTTGCCTCAGATGCGTCAGAGGGATGAATAAAACTGTTTGATTGTAAAACATCAGGTGATAGAGTACGCAACTAGTTACCGGTATGTACCTCTCTCTTATTTGGTGATGTAGGACTTGACTCTGTTCTCAAACTCCTTTGTTCCGATGACGGTTACAGGGCGACCAGAGAGCCGCCGGGCAGCGACGAACTTCTCAATGCGTGATGCGCGCTCCTCCTTTAAGCAAATCGAGTCAAGGGATGGCAAAAGTTCGGCGACCATCTCCCCCGTGATGCCATCCAGTGCGCGGGCAACGTGCCCTGAGAGCCACGAAGATACACACAGTGATTGTACGGCGGAGAATTGGCGTAGGAGGTGCAACCATTCAAAGCTGTCCGTATCCCCTAAACAACGAATTTCCTGGAACATGGCCGCTAGATTGAAAAGGGCCTTAAGCTCGAGGTGGACGACAGTAGAGCATGTCGCGGAAAATTGACCAAGCACCTGGGCCATGTGCGAAACTTGCCATTTAATCCCTCGACATGAGATGATATGGTGCCGATCGCGGCCTGAGTCGTTTGCACGAACCAAGGTAAAGTCGACCCGGCAACTGAGAAGGAAAATGTCCACACGCCCGAACGGGGTTAACTCGGGGCCTACTGAGCGATGGACGAACTTGGAGAGTTGCGCAACTTGAATGTTAGTAAACTCATTCAAGTAAGATATGTAGATCTGGATTAGTTGAGGACTGTCGATCCGAGCAACGAGGTCCTCCAGATACTCGCCAGCACCACTGAACTGAATGAGCTCGAGAGCAGGAAGGACAGTCCGTGTTACAGGAGGCTGGCGAATTCGGTCAGGATGAGGGGTAATCGATTGGAATTCAATGACAAAGGCCTCGAGCCTGAGCAATGCGGCCAAACATGCAACCAGCGCGTCAGGTGAAATGTAACCAGTCGGGGTCATATTGTAAAGTTCGAGGGAGACGAGGTCACTGGTGGACAGAAGAAGTGTTGGTAATGCCGGATAGGGAATTCCATCTAGATGTATTTGTTGTAGACATGGAGCAGATCCTCCCAAGAACTTGGCGGGAAGGACCGGTGCATTCCCACCATCCTCCCAGATAATTTCGAGACGTGTCAGCACCGGAAACGGCTCCTGCATCACCTTGACCACCCTTTCCAACAGCGGGCCCGTTGCCACAAGCCTGACACTCCACAAACGATCGACGTGTTTGAGTGCAGCAGTTAGATTGTCGTTTTTGTTAGGCACAATGCAGCCCCCGGAACAGGGAGAGGGATAGATAACAATAGGAAAGGCTGGCCAGATGCCCAGATTGCTGACAGGAGTTCTAGGTGTGCAGAGAATTCGGAGATTGAGACGGTGTGGTGAGGCAAACACGAGTTGTCGCCATGTTTGGCATACATGAGCCAGTACATGCCATCTCCATATGCCGGGATAGTAACTTGAAGTACACGAATGGATTTGATAGAAGTCAAAAATTTCAAGCAGGACGTTATCGGGGAGCACGCTGATTGTTGTCGGATGTCTGTAACAACTCTCGCCTGTGCCACACAAAATCGGCAGGGAGGCTGGACAATGGCTGATTGGCGAATAGCGGCGAGAATTCAGTCAATCAGTCCAGCAACCTGAGTAATACGGTAAACGACGGCCTTAGACAAACCTTTGGGTATCCATTGATAATTCGTATACTCTCAGACTAGTACCAGCACTATTGGTCGTAATTCTGTTCAGCTGCTACGGATCGTAGTGCAGTGGGAGTAGGCGTGTTTGTCTCCTGTCTGCACTGCGGTGCGCACTGACTTGGAGTTTTCGAAGAACTGAACTCCGAATCGCGGCACGTGTTCGTTGGAGTCTCGGCTACGAGTAACTTACAAACTAGTCGGGGACTAGTTTGTATAGGGGAAGTGGCTTTTGTGGTTTTATATCTACCATATTTCTAGATACAATTCTACTGAAACTCCTCATTCGCTGTGGGATACTTGAAATCTGAAAGGAGAAAGATAGTCAGTTGTTGCGCGATTTCATGTATACACACAACCTCTTCCATTTCAAGAGAATCAGGCCTCGGTTCCCCCGACCTAGGAAAGTGCATGGTCTTTGACGATGGGTCAAGAAGCCCCATAATCAGTACCATGGGACCAAACTCGATAAGCTCGCGCCTGATGAGCAGCAAGGTTTCGCACTCTAAGCGCACGTAAGGCTGTCGATGTCCTTTCTCATCTCATCATGAGAACGACGGTCTCAAGTGTCACCACTGGCGCAACTGATTCAACACTTTGATCGATTGTGCAAGGACGCGCACTGGCAGAACCAATTGTATTAGCATGCACTGACGAAGGCGCAGGGGCGGGTAGTGGGCGATCATGGCGCTGCATAGTGCGTGAACTGATACCCTGTATCGCCTGTACTCGGGGCCCCGGAAGGGTAGATGTCAAAAGAGTAGCAGCCCCGCATCATGACGTACAATTATTATCTGGCCCCTCTCACGTGAAGACAGAGTGGGGTCAGAAGCTGGAATCGCACCACAGAGGGACTTGCACGAGAACGACACGCGTCGGGGCCTGACTCGAGGTGCAGTGCTGCAAATATATATGAATACGCTTACACCCCATGGTTTCAGGATCTCAACGATCTCAACTCGCAAGCGTGGGAGAGCGGTTGTCGGTTCGGGCCGGACCTTGGGCTGTTGCTTGACCCGTCATCGCCTTGGTCATCGCGTCATCGCGTTCTCTTTTTCATTTCATTGTAAATCATCAAACAATAGAGTAGGCAGCCTGTATGGAACATTCTCTTATTTGCTAACGTAGGACTTGAGTCTATCAGCATACTCCGTGTATCGGTCGGTGACGATTACAGGGCGATCAGAGAGCTGGCGGGCAGTGACGAACTTCTCAATGGATGACGCCGGCTGGTCCTCTAAGCAAATCAAGTCAAGGAACGGCAATAGTTCGGCGGCCATCTCCCCCGTGCGCTCCAGTGCAAGAGCAACGTGCTTTGAGAGCCACCGAGATACGTGCAGCGTACGCATGGCGGGGAATTGTTGGAGGAGGAGCCATTCAGAGCCGTCCGTCCTATCTAGTCGATGAGCTTCAAACATTTCGGCGTCGGATTCGAAAATGACCCTGATAGGGACCCCAAGCGCGAGATGGACGACAGTGGAACGTGTCGCGGAAAATTGGCTAAGCACCTGGGCTATGTGGGAAAGTTGCCAAATATTCGCTCTACATGAGATGTCAATACCAGGGCGCCTGTCCCAGTCTGGATAGTGTTGGTCTGCCTGACGCAAGGCAAAGTCGACCTGGCCACTCCAGAGGGAAATATCCACACGCCCGAATGTGGTCAACTCAGAGCCTGTGTAACGATGGACCAAGCGATGGACGAACTCGGCGAGTGGCGCCAAGAGTGGCGCAATGCGATTGTCGACAAACCCATCTGAGTAAAATACGTCGATCCGGAGAAGTTGGGGGCTGTCGATTCGGGCGACAAGGTCCTCCAGATACTCACTAGCACCCTCGAATCGAAAGTTGGTGAGAGCAGGAAGGACAGTCCGTGTTACGGGAGGCGGGTGCATTTGATGGGGGGTAATCAATTTGAAATCAATGAGAAGGGATGTGAGCCTGGGCAATGCGGCCAAAGATGCAACCATCACTTCGGGTGAAATGTAACCAGCCGGGGGTACACGGCAAAGTTTGAGGGAGACGAGGTCACTGGTGGACAAAAGAAGCGTCGGTAATGCCGGATAGAGAATACCATCTAAATGGATTTTCTGTAAACGCGGTGCAGATCCTCCCAAGAATCTACGAGGAAGGGGCGGTGCCTTTCCATCCTTCAAGGAAATTCCGAGACGTGTCAGCACCGGAAACTGCGCCTGCACCACCCTGGCCATCTTTTTCAACTGCGGGCCCGTTACCACAAGCGTGACACTCCACAAACGATCGACGTGTTTGAGTGTAGCAATGAGATTTCCTTCATCTTTAGGCGTAAGGCTGCTCCAGGAATAAGGGTGGGGACTGATGACGATAGGAAAGGCTGGCCAGATAGCTAGATTCCTGACAGGAGTTCCGTAGTTGTAGAGAATCCGGAGATGGAGACGGTGTGGTGACGCGAATACGACTTGTCGCCACCTTTGGCATACATGCACCAGTACGTGCCATTTCCATATGCCGAGATATAAATAGAAGCTTCGATAGAAGTCAAATATTTCAAGCAAGACATTGTCGGAGAGCATGCTGATTGTTGTCGCATGTCTGTATGTGCCACACAAACTCGGCAGAGAGGCCGGACAACGGCTAATTGGTGAGTAGCGGCGATAATTCGGTCAATTAGTCCAGGAATATGATAAACGAAGGCTTTAAACAAACCTTTCGGTGCCCATTGTACGGGGACGTGTGAGTTCGAAAGCGAAGAGTATTCCGCAGGGGTCAGAGGGAATAGTGAGAGGGACGGGAAGGAAAGGGAAAGTCGGAGAAGGGGATATACGACGAGGGGAGGTGGATCGGACAGCCCAAGGTCACCGGCTGGACGTCGTGAGGAAAGCCCGGGTCGGCGGCTGAATGCGAGAAGTGGTGGCAAGACTCCTGAAGCAGGTGCCGAGGACAGCGGCTCGGACGACGATAGCGGGATCCGAGGTCTTGAACAACGAAGGAGGTCAGCGGCTCGGACGATGAAGGCGAACAACCGAGGTCGGTGGCTCGGTTAGCTAAGGCGATGGCGGGTATGATAATTGAGAGTCAAGAGTGACGGTTTATATACACGCGAACCCAATACGACGCATATCAAGACCAAGTCGAATATCTAGTGAGAGGATAAGAGAAGGATAGTCGAGCGTACTAGGTACGACGAATGAAGTGTGGCAAGGAGCGGCGAACAGAGACAAAGGGATATGGGCGCGAACACGAGGGAGGTGATACCTAGCATCTAAGTGAAAGGAAGCGGTGAAGAGAGGGACGAGAGTTATGAACAAAGAAAACGAGACACAATGATGACACAACAATACGAATCCTCTTCCAAGTTCGACAGCGCGCAGTCATGCGTGGGTTCTTCCAACGGCGTCTTGTGGGCAGCTCAGGGCAGCCGAGAGGAAGACGAGTCATGAGACCAGGCTGGCGAAGTGAAACAGAAATGATCGTAAGATGAAAGCAACTAGCGATCGACGGCAGGACAAGCAAGGCGGGGTCGGGCAGAGCTCCCGATGTGAAATCATTGGGTGTGGCATCGTGCGGTGTCCGGGGTCGAGACGAGGTGGCACTGCTGTGGTGAGGTAAGCGAGCACGGCCGAAACAGGCGATTTCGGGCCCAGAGCCCGACTTCCAGTCCCAAATTGCGAATCTGAGTCTGTTGGTACTGTACCTCCCTCTCCCCTTTTTGGCGTCACATACTTTGTATTCTGGTTCTTACTTACACTCTCTGAATATTCATGTGTAGAACCCTGCTGGGGCGTGTTGCGCAGCAATGCACGCAGCTAACAGGAATGGTGTTCTCACGTTTGAGTAGGTTGAGAGACTATAGCGGTGGAGAGGGTGCACAAGTGAGTAAGAGAGTGAATGTCTATTCGCCTCCCTCCCCATGGGAGGATATTTATACTCTATGGTCCTACCCTGACCATTTGCGTAAAAGTGATGAGTACAGGCGTCCACAATATCGCGTTTTTACACACGCCTGATGTAAACTACCACTTTGAGATAGCCATAGGGCTTCTCCTTCTCAGAGGGCGTATTGCGCCCGCTATAGTACGTATCCTGACTACCGTAATAGGAAACTATACTATTGTAGTGTCGTAACTGCTATAGATAAGGTCCTTACGTACTTATCACGTTCCAACAGGGCGTGCTGTGGTTGACGGCCAACCATGCCCCCACAATTGTTTTTAGCCCTTTGTGAAATTCTTACAGATGTACGTATCATGAGAAATGTAGTCCAAATGTAGTCCAAAGTAACATACATTTATTCATCTGCGTGTATTCTCCTAAATGCGTCAGAGGAATGATTAGAAACATTTCATCGTAAAACATCAAACCATAGAGTACGCAACCTGTACGAACATCCCCTTAGTAGTATCCGCCGTAGGACACGCGTCTTCCAATATACCCCATGCACCGGTTGATGACGATTACAGGGCGACCAGAGAGCTTGCGGGCAGCGACGAACTTCTCAACGGATGATTCCAGCTGGTCCTCCAAGCAAATCAGGCGAAGGGATGGCAACACCTCGGCGTCGGCGATCATTTCCCCCGTGATGTTTTCCAGTACACGAGCGACGTGGCTCGCGAGCTTTGGAGATACGTGTAACACCTGTACAGTGGAGAATTGGTGGAGGAGGTGCAGCCATTCAACGTCGCCCGTACCCTGTAATTGATGATCTTCGAGGCTGAGTTCAAGATGGAGAACAGCGGAGAGTGTCGCGGAAAATTGGATGAGCACCTGGGCCATGTGCGAAACTTGCCAGTCCCTCTTTTTGTGAAAGAAGGCTATCCCACAACGCCGGTCATTCAGGTCGAAGATGACACGGTCCCTTGAAAACAGAAAGTTCGCAAGTGTGGATGGGGTTACCCTGTGGCCAACTGTGCGATGAATGAACTGGGCGATTTGCGTAACTTGAGATCCGACAAACCGGTTCAAGTAATGTATGGAGATCCACTTCAGTTGAGGGCAGTCGATCCGGGCGACGAGGTCCTCGAGATATTGGATAGCGCCCTTAATGTGAAAGTATGTGAGAGAAGGAAGGACAGCTCGTGTCTGGGGAGGCGGGGGTATTCGATCAGGGCGAGAAGTGGCCGATTTGAGCTCAAAGGTAAAGGTATGTAGCTGGGGCAATGCGGCCACACATGCAACTATCACCTCGGGTGAAATGTAACCAGTCGGGAGAATTTTGCAAAGATTGAGCGAGACGATGCCACTGGCCGACAAGAGAAACGTTGGTAATGTTGGAAAGGGAATGCCCTTTAAGACAATTGTCTGTAAACATCGCGCAGAGCCTCCCAAGAATTGGGCGGGAAGGGCCGATGCATTTCCACCCCGCGATCTAATTTTGAGATGCGTCAGCACCGGAAATGGCTCCTGCATCACCGTGGCCATCCTTCCCAACTGTGAGCCCGTTACATCAAGCCTGACAAAGCATACACGATCGGGGTGCTTAGTAAGCGTAGCAACGATATTATCTTCATCGTTAGGCTTGAGGCCCCTCCTGGTGAAGCCCCCGGGGTAGTCAATAGCAATAGGAAAGGGAGGCCAGATACCGAGATTCTTCCTGACAGGTGTTCCGTGGGTGCAGTGAATTTGGAGACGGAGACGGCGTGGTGAAGCAAATACGACTTGTCGCCATGTTCGGCATACATGCGCCAGCACATGCCATTTCCATGTGCCGGGAAAGAAGCTTCGATATAAGTCAAATCGATATAAGTCAAATATTTGAGTCAACACGTTGTCAGGGAGCTTGCTGATTGTTGTTACGTGTCTGTAACTCTTGCCTGTGCCACACAAACTCGGCAGGGAGGCTGGACAATGGCTGTTGGCGAGTAGCGGGCGAGAATTTGGTTAATCAGTCCAGTCATAGGGTAAACGAAGGCTTCAGACAAACCTTTGGGTGCCCATTGATAGAATGACAATGGATTACGCGCCGGGGATGTAGGTTCTCTTATACTAGTTCGAGCGTTATCGGTCGCAATACTATTCTGCTGCTGAAGAACGTAGTGCAGTATGAGTAGTGGGCGTGCTTGTCCCGTCCTTCGCAGAACCTCTGGATGACGCCTCCGAGTCTACCGTGCTGTGTGTGGACGTGCCTGCGCTAAGAACTGCAGACATCTCATCTCGCCACACAAATCGTCACGTGCCATTTCAGAGTTCCGACTCGCTCTGGCCATCAGCAAAAAATAAGAAAAGTTTTAAGTGATTATAAGATGTTATATTGGCCACAAGTGGCATAAGTCTGGCCGGAATTATAAGGTCTTATCGAGTCATGTCGTTTTGGTAATTCACTGTAATAGGTCGCAATTGTTCTCGTGTTTTGCAATCACTTCAAGGAATTATGATCGCTTTTGTAGGTTCTAAGGAATTATGATCACTTTTGTAAGTTCTATGCACCAATAATCATTTTTGTGTTTGCGAACACTTTCAGGCAACTTTCAGGAGTTGTGTACATTATAATATATATATTTCATACCGGGCTAAATACAGTGAATGTAATAAAATGTGTACGACTGCTGCACCCTAAAACTGTCGCTGCCATCGTCGCGTCGCTACCGCCGTCACAAATGCTACACCGATCACTATCGCTGCTGTGACCGGAACGTTGTTGCCATCGCTGCCCTCTTGTCGTGGCAGTTGCCATTGTCGTCACATCCGGCTTGTGTTAGTGCACACCATTGCAGCTGCGTTGATGTCTTCGTTATGCGCGTCGGTGCTTGCACGGGTGGTGGCAAAGGAGTGGTTGAGGGTTCACATGGAGTAGTGAACTCGGTGGTGTCGACAGGGCGGCCGTGTGAGCCTGCATTCAAGTGAGCGCAACGTAAGACTTCCATGGACTGACACTCACTTTTTTCGATGAATATGTGCGGCAAATTGAAATGACTTGAGTCAGGTAAAGAAGAAGCGAACAGTTCAGGGGGGTACTTACAAGTGGTAGTGACGTGGCAGTAGCGACACCCTCTTTCTAGTTGAGGTGCGTAGATGACGAGGTGGTGAGAAGTGCCATGAGGTTGTGTGACAGTGGGAGGGCCTGGAATCGGAGTGAGTACATTGCGAAACTACATGGACGAAAACTTTTATCCTTGTGAGGCTTAGAGTCAGTGGCGGTGGGGTGCGGGCTGCCTCAAGTCATTGTGAGGAGGGTAAGCGGGCGGTATGTTAATAGGGCTTCACCTTTGCTGTCTTGAATGGGTCCGGGAAAGGGGGGGTGAGGCCGCAGTGACAGATGGGGAAGCCATTGAGGTAGAGGAAGAGGAAGAATGAGACAGACTGCCCACGTCAACGCGCGACAAAGTCAAAGTAAACGAACACGATGTCACGTGAGGTCCTGTTTGCCCTTGTTGGTCATCGGACTTGCTTCCCTCAGCGCGTCACTCAGGCTGGTCTGCCGGGTTCTCGTCTCCGCCCTCGTCGCCCTCGTCACGGGGTCCCTTGTCGAGAAACATGAATAGTTGGTCATAATGTCTGAACCCGAGCGAGCGTTCCCCCATGACCCGCTCGATGAGCCCACGGATGTCGATCTGCCCATGTCGCCATCAACATCGCGAGGTTCACCGTTCCCGTTCCCACTGGCAGGAAAGCTCATTGTGGAGTATCTGTGACGCCTTCCACCTCAGGATAGCTGGGAACAAGGCGACGCTGGCGGAGCAGCTGAAGAAGTTCAGCGCGGACTGATGGGAATGTGACCGGTGAGTCTTCCCCAAGCTAATTTCTTATTGCTGCAATAAATGTTTGAAGTCTAGATCTACATAGTACTGGCGTTCACCATCACGCCACACCTGCAGCAGCTGAAGCCGACGAGCTACGCCAGGCACCTTCTTTGGTGCCATCGTGCTCACCGCCTTCTCGCTGCTGTGGAGCGCGCAGTGATGGCGGACAACTCCACTGCAAGGGTGACGACGTTGATGCAGCTGCATCAACACCAGCCACAAGCGGCGTGGGTCCCTGACCACCATGCCTTGGCTGCGCGCAACCCTGATCGTGGGGACCCCAATGCCGCAGTTCAGAGGTGCCTCGCATGTGGTCTCACTACGACGCCCGTGATGACAATGTCGTCGCTGGGGGTACTCCCCCATGCAAGCTGTGAGCCATATGCAACCCAATCAAGCTATGACAACGCTACAGCCGGTCCGCCAACCCGAGTTGCACGTTGTATGCGGTCCCAAACCCACAACGATGATGATGCGGCGGCAGCAGAGGTAATGCGGGCAGGAACCTCCATGTTCTCCGGACGACGACACCACCGACGCGGGGGTATGGGGATAGGGCTTACTCTACCAAAGTGAGCCGCAACCCTGGTGCGCACCAAGTGCTCGACCACGACAACGATTGCACGGGCGGCGAACGGTCCACTACAAACGTGGCCCACAAGTTCCATACGCTACCAACCACGGTGAAGACAGCGTGGCAGAGGGAAGGGGTAACGCGAACCGATTGCCGTGCACCTCTGATGACAACAATGGGGTGGCAGGTGGCCTCTCCACCAATGCGAGGCGCGACAGATCACATCGGCGCCGTCGAGTGGTGGGCTAGCCCCGCACGCAATGCGCCACTGCCGCCGTCGCCCATGGAACCTTCCTCTCGTTCATATTCTGGATCCTCATCCTTGGCGCTGCCTTTTCGCGCCATAGGTAGGTCGGACATTGAATCCCGCGGGTCGCCTCCATAGCGTGCTGAACTCCCAAGCGTGCTTAGCGAAATCTGGCTTGTATTAGTATCAGTCACGTTTATTACGGCTAGCAGTTTTTTCTCCTTGGCTCGGCTTCCTTTCCCCCCTCTGAATTGATACATAGAACTCACAGTGTTTCGATAGGCGGTCAGCTTACAGCTTGTGCTCCACGACCGCGATGTGAGGGCGACAACGCGAGATGGGTGGGGTACTTGCCAACGCGGGTTGCAATTCCCATGTACCCGAATGATGACAACCTAGGCATAGTTACTTTTACATACTGTAGTGGGCCTGTCGTACATTTAGCCGGGTTTTGAAGTTCATTATTTTTTCGTCTTTATTTCAATACTCTCGGACAGCTTGCAAGTAGACCACAAGTATTATCAAAAGTTAGCAAGTGTTTACAAAAAATTGTAGGCACTTGCGACAAAAGCATATGAATTATCTAGAAATTGTGATCGCTTATAAACGGACATGAGAATTGCAATGGAATTGTAAACACTTATATCCGGGCCCGTGCTGATTACAAATGATTATTTTCGTGTTGAAATAAGGTTATAATTCATGAAAACTATTTCGGGTCCCGGAAAGCGCCGAAATTTTTTCCTTTTTTTGCTGATGCTCGTCCACTGGGAAGTGTCGAGGGCGATGTTGCCGAGACTTCTTGACCATGGCCGTTCCCCTTCTCGACGATCCGGATGAAGCAAGAGGAAGGCGGCGACCCTGCGTATGCTACCTCAGCCTGGCGTAGACCAAGAGCGACCAAGAGCGTACGCTTCCGGGACCCGGGCCAGGCGTAGTCAGCATCTGAATGCAGAGGTACGTCATCGACCCTCCAGCATGGGCCGTCCCACGCAACAAGTTACAATTTCGGGCTCATTCCAGACAATGTGATCTCATACACCAGAAGGGCTGATGCTAACTCGGATACAGGCACCGATGACGACAAATACATTGCCACAACACGTTACGTTCGAGAAGTCTTCCCGAGCAAGAAGGACTCGAAGACTTCAATGACACCGGCGCGTCCCTCTAGACCTTCCTCCCCGCCACCCATGACGGCCACTTCGTCCTTGCGGCGACATTGTCCGCCTTCCCGACTGCCGCCCCCGCATGTCTCCGTGGACCAAGTATTAAGTCACGAAGTAACTCTTGCTGGACATCACACCCCCTCACGTGATCTTTGCCGCTAGCACCCCTATCTACCGGAGGAGCTCGTTGAGCGCCTGTGTCCAGATCAATCATGCAAGTGGCCGATGACGCTTCCAAGTCAGACGCTGTTTCTGTCCTCAGGCTCGTAGCCAAACGAGAGGTCGAGTTTTGCCTTCCCTGACATTCTCGTGAACAATCACAGCACCGAAGCCGGCGATCTCTCTGAATGCGTACGGCATCAGACGCGTTGTACGCTTCATTGGTGCGGAATCAACCGAACTAGTCTCGCGAAATCCGACTCCTTCGTAGTTCACACAATCACAATTCGCCGACAACACGCCGCAGCGGCCATTCGTGCTCAGCGAGGCCAGGGTACAACAGTTGAATGACTCGTCGCCAAGTGCCGCAGTTCCAATCACTATAACCTTGGTGCTGCGTTGAAGTTGAATCGCCGAGGCGATTCGCTCGCACTTAGCGGCAGCTCCTACTGTAACCGAGATTAAGGGTGCGTGTACTATGTACGACGCGATGGAGACGCGTCGTGGATTATGGCCAGGTGCAGGCGCACGTGAGCGCCAAGTACGACTCGGACGCGTGCAACGCGATACTCTGTTGTAATTCGGCCTGCTTGGAAATGCGATGAAGGAAATGCACACGTCGATCCTCAAGGCACGCAATTACCAGTCAATTGATAATTTGGTGGGCGGCGCACGACGGTTCTGAGGGTGGTGTGTTTCTCATCCTTTTCGCTCATTACATTAGATGATTTCGCCACTTTCTTTTTCCGCACTGTACCGGCAAATTCTCTCCTTTAAAGACACGACTTCCACATACCCTATGGAGTCTTCGCGAGAAATAATACGACACGATTGAAGCAGCCAACTAATCCATCGCTTGTTGCGTCGCCACTGATGGGTATGAAGTACTGTAATATGGTGACTGCTACTAGTAGTGTATAGCGGCTTCGCGAAGAATGAAAGTGCGGCCAAGCGAGAAAGTGACCCTAATACAGTTCGAAGACTTGATAAAGTCAACACGCGGAGCAGTGCCAGTGGCCGGACAAGGGCGGCCAGCTATCCCTCGGCTCCGACTCTGATCCATTTACTGCTCAACGCCACCAAACTGCCTCCGCCGAGTTGGCGCATCCGAATGCCTACAACTTGAATTTTAACACCGATACTGTTCTCTCGTTGTCTCAGGTTTTCTCACACCTTCGATGAGGTTTGAGTTGATTGCACGCCGGTGCATAGGCTTGGGTGGACGGTCCCACTTCCAATAGCAAGCAATAACGCGGCTCCTCGAATGTTTGCCCTCTTTTCAGTCTCACGTATTTTGTATCTTGGTTCCTGCTTACACTTGATTCAGGTGTAGTGTATAACCCTGCTGCGCCGTGCTGTGATTGACGGCCGACCAAGCTCACACAAAATTCTTAATCTAAGACACCTTACAACACCGTCAACAGGTCCTTTGTTAAATCCACACGGACGTACGTATCGTGACAAATGTGGGAAACATAAATTTATTCATCTGCATGTATGGTCGCCTCAGACGTCTCCTACAAGTCTCCTGCGTGCTCCTGAGGAATGATTAGAACCGTTCGATTGTAAAGCGCCGTGTTATTGTGTACCGAACTTGTACGGAACATCCTCTTATTTGCCGACGCCGTGGGATGCGAGTCTTTCTGCGTACTCTATGTATGTGTCGACGACAGTTACAGGGCGACCAGAGAGCCTGCGCGCAGTGACGAACTTCTCAACAGATGATGCCGGCTGGTCCTGTAAGCAAATCAAGTGAAGGGATGGCAACACTTCGGTGATCATCGACCCCGTGGTGTTTTCCAGTGCATAAGCAACGTGCACCGCGAACCACCAAGATATACGTAGTGTCTGCACGGCGGGTAATTGATGGAGGAGGTGCAGCCATTCGACATCGTCCGTACCCTCTAATTGGCCAACTTCGTCGGGCTCGAGCACGAGCTCAAGATGAACAACGGTAGAGATTGTCGCGGAAAATTGGCTGAGGACCTGGGCCATGTGCGAAGCTTGCCAGTAAACTTCTCCGGGCGAGATGATAGTCACAAGGCGCCAGTCCCAGTGCGGGTAGCTTGCACCATTCATGTCGAAGGTGACACCGACACTTAAAAAGGTGACTTGCGCATGCCTGAGTGGGGTTGACCGAACTGAGCGATTGATGAACTGGGAGATTTGCGCAACCTGAAAGTCAACAAACTGATTCAAGTAATCTACGGAAATCTGCTTTAGTTGAGGGCCGTCGATCTGGGCAACGAGGTCGTCCAGATACTCGATAGCACCTATGAATTTAAAGAGTGTGAGAGCAGGAAGGACAGCCCGTGTGACGGGAGGCGGGGGTATTCGGTCAGGGTGGGGAGTAGCTGATTGGAATTCAATAATAAAGGCTTCGAGCTTGGGCAATGCGGCCAAAGACACGGCCATTGCCTCAGGTGAAATATAACCAGTCGGAGGTATATCGTGAAGCTTGAGTAAAACGAGGTCACTGGTGGACAAAAGAAGCGTTGGTAATGCTGGGTAGGGAATGCCGCATATGGTGATGGTCCTTAAACGTGGTGCAGATCCTCCCAAGAATCCACCGGGAAGGACAGGTGCATTTCCTTCTGTCAACGAAACATTGAGACACGTCAGCAGCGGAAACGTCTCCTGCATCACCGTGGCCATCTTTTCCAACTGCGAACCCGTTATTAAAAGCTCGAGATAACATACACGATTGGGTAGCTCAAGTGCAGCAATGATGTTTTCTTCTTTTTCTGGCCTAGATCCTCTCCAGGAATAGCCAATAACGATAGGAAAGGCTGGCCAGATACCGAGATCATTCTTGACAGGACTCCTCTTAAAAAATTCGGAGATTGAGACGGTGTGGTGACGCGAATATGAGTCGTCGCCAGCTTCGACATACGTGCACCAGTAAGTGCCACTTCCATACAAGGAAGGAAATCTCGGGGAAGGCGTTCTCTCGATTCTTTCGATATAAATCAAAAATTTCGAGCAAGACATCATCGGGGAGCATGCTGATTGTCGTCGCATCTCTATAACTCTTGCCTGTGCCACACAAACTCGGCAGGGAGACTGGACAGTGGCTGATGTCAGTAGCGGCGAGAATTTGGGCAATCAGTACTGAAATATGGCAAACGGAGACTTTAGACAAACCTCTGAGTGCACATTGATAACGCAGACAATGAATCAAGCTCCAAGGACAAATGAGCTACTCTTTTATTGGATTCCCGTTGATGGGACGTATAGAGATTATGGAGTGTGTGTAGGCCCCTATATTTTTGTTATCCGACCGGGCCGTATGTCAAGCAAGGCACTATCCGAACCTTTTCGCGTCCAGACTCCGCGAGATCTCAAGGCCTCAAGTATCTTTGCGTCTTCTCCTAGCCAACGCTCTGGGATCAATACGTCCGGGTCAGGGAACACAGCGGGTTTACAAAGTCAGCCCCAAGGTTAACGTTACATCACTGGATGTACTAGTATTCAAGTACGCACGTCGTCCTCGCCGAGTCACCACCACAGTGCAACCACGACGAATTTCAAGGCTTTCGTTGGCGTGCGCGAGTCTTGGGACACTTGTAAACCATACTATGGTGTAGCTGCTGGCAAGTGTCATCGAAATTACCTAAGGGTGTGTGGATGAACAAAGAGGATCTGCGTATGAAAGATTTTGTACGTGAACTATTATAACGCGTCATCCTGGGCCTGTCTTGATCACCGTTGCGGAGGTTCTCTCGCTGCTTCGACTAGGTTCAAGTTGAATTTACGCCGGGGCACAGGCTTGGGTCCCACTTCCAATAGCAAGCAATATATCACTTGAACCGACTCGGAGAGTCGGAGTCTATCAACACCCTCTCCTCTTTTCGGTGTCGCATACTATGTACCTTGGTGCCTGCTCACACTTACTAAATATTGTGTAGAACCCTGTCGACCAAGCCCAAAACATTCTTAGTCCAAGACGCCTTACAACAAGTCCTTCGTTGAAATCCATACAGACGTACGTATCGTGACAAATATGGTCGTCTCCTACGTGTTTCTGAAGAAGATTAGAACCGTTTGATTGTAAAACGCCGGGTTATTGTGTACGCGACGTATGGAACATCCTCTTATTTACCGACGTAGGATGCGAGTCTTTCAGTGTACTCTATGTATGTGTCGATGACAGTTACCGGGCGACCAGAGAGCCTGCGCGCAATGACGAACTTCTCAACAGATGATGCCGGCTGGTTCTGTAAGCAAATCGAGTGAAGGGATGGCAACACTTCGGTGATCAGCGACCCCGTGGTGGTTCCGAGTGCAAGAGCAACGCGTGCTGCAAACTGCCAAGATACACACAGCGCCTGCACGTTGGGGAATTGGCGGAAGAGGTGCAGCCATTCAACATCGACCATACCCTCTAATTGATCATCTCCGTAGAGATCGAGCTTGAGCTCAAGATGGATAACAGTGGAGAGTGTCGCGGAAAATTGGCCGAGTACCCGGGCCATGTGCGAAGCTTTCCAGGATATCCTTCCGTGTGAGAAGATACCCGCACGGTGCCTGTCCCAGTGCGGGTAGCTTGCGCCATTCATGTCGAAGGAGACACCGTCACTGGAAAAGGTGATTTGCGCGTGCCTGAGTGGGGTTAACTTGGGGCCAACTGAGCGATTGATGAACTGGGAGATTTGCGCAACTTGAAGGTCAAAAAAATGATCCAAATAATCTACGAAGACTTGCTTCAGTTGAGGGCCGTCGATCTGGGTAATGAGGTCGTCCAGATACTCGATAGTACCCGTGAACTCAAAGGAGGTGAGGGCAGGAAGGACCGCCCGCGTTACACGAGGCGGGAGTATTCGATCAGGGTGGGGAGTAGCCGATTGGAATTCAATGGAAAAAGTCTCGAGCCTGGGTAATGCGGCCAAAGACGCAGCCATTTCCCCAGGTGAAATGTAACCAGTCGGGGGTATATTGAGACTGAGTGTGACGAGGTCACTGGTGGACAAAAGAAGCGTTGGTAATGTTGGAAAGGGAATGTCGTGTGAGTCGAATGTCTGTAAACATGGCGCAGAGCCCCCCAAGAATCCGGCGGGAAGAACCGATGCACTCCCATCTCGCGAGAAAATGACGAGGTGTTTCAGCACCGGAAATGGCTCCTGCATCATCGTGGCCACCCTTTCCCACTGTGAGCGTGATACATAGAGCCTGACGAAGCACACACGGTCAGGATGCTTCAGTGTACCAATGACATTCTCCTCATCGTTAGGCGTGAGGTTTATCTCGTGATAGTCAATAACGATAGGAAAGGGTGGCCAGATAGCGAGAATCTTCCTGACAGGAGTTCGGTGGGTGCAGAGAATTCGGAGATAGAGACGGTGTGGTGACGCAAATACGACTTGTCGCCATGTTTGGCACACATGCGCCAGTACGTGCCATGACCATGTGTTGGGATTAAGCTTAAACATACATGAAGAATATGAATTGCTTCGATAGAAGTCAAATATTTGAAGCAAGACATCGTCGGGGAGCATGCTGATCGTTGTTGCGTGTCTGTAACTCTCGCCTGTGCCATAAAAACTCGGAAGGGAGACTGGACAATGGCTGATTGGCAAGCGATAATTCGGTCAATCAGTTCAGTAATATGGAACACGAAGGTTTTAGACAAACCTCTGGGTGCCCATTGCCAGTGACCGGGTAAGTTAGCAGAGTGTCAGCGCACTGTCAGCGCTTGTCGGTTCGGACCTTGTCGGCGGGCCGGACCTTGGACTGAACATAACGGACTCGTTGCTTGACCCGTCCATCGCCTTCTCTTTTCTCCTTTGTTCCATGCAATGAGTCTCCTGCGTACAACTCGATGCGTGCTCAGAAAGCGAAATAGTGTCGTGCACTTCCATCTTTCACCAGCGTGGTGGGCGGCTCGAAAAGTACTTCAGCAGTTCAAGCTTGCAGACATCGGAGAGGGCATAACAGAGTGTGAGGTGATTAAATGGTATGATTGTCGATTTCACGAATGGTCTGCTACGCGATGTAGCGTTCATGGTCTCCATAGGAGTACGACGCGAGGGACGCAGACGGGGGGACATGCTTAATACGCCATTGTCAGGCCTCGTTTCTCGTTTCAAACTCTGACGTCCGTGCGTTACCCACAGGAACGTATCCCCCCAGTCTTCTGTCAGCGCCTTTGACCCGCTCTGTGAAGTCCAGAGCGACAAGGCAAGTGTCGAAATTACGAGTCCATTCGATGGTACTGTCAAGGAGATCCTCGTGGAAGAAGGACAGGTAGCAAAAGTTGGCGATGGTCTGTGTGTCATCGAAACCGATGAAGACACGCTCGAGCATTCTGATGCGCCTGCTTCCGCATCCCCTGCGGACCAACTGTCTCACCAGGATCAGAGACGCGACGCGTCGAACCCACCAGCTGGGTCAGAGGACCCTCGGGTAGCCCGCCGTCCACACCCACTTGACCCGAACGACCCGCCAGCACCGGCGTCCAAGGTTTCTTTGCATCAAGTCACGCCGAATAGCACGCCGCGGGCCGACGTGCTTGCCCTCCCCGCAGTACGCCACTTGGCGCGGCAGAGCGGAGTGGATATCGCGTTGCTTGCCCCGGGTAGCGGAAAGAACGGACGCGTCGAGCGCGTGGACGTGGAACGGTACCTCGCTCGTGAACACTCCGCGGGCGAGCAGCCGTCTACACCACCTCATACAGAAGAGGACGTTGTCGTTGAGCTGGGACGGACACGGTACGGAATGTGGACGGCGATGGAAAAGGCGCGTAAACAAGTCCTTTCTCTTCGTGTGTAGTTTTTTTTACCATTCGCTTTTCCTCCAGAGTTTGGAAATCCCACATTTTGGGTGAGTGTTCTCATCCAGAGCAGGCGCGCGCTGCTTAGATGCGTTTAGTTATACAACCTCTCTTGATCTTACTGCGTTGTATAATATTCTCCCCATTCTCAACGCGAACATACCCCAGCACTATCTTCCACCATCACAGGAACAATCGGCCCCGCCCCTCGTCTCTGCCTCATCGGTCTTCCCGGTACCCCAAGTCCATGCCCCGCCCGCGTCAGGGTCCTATGACAAGTTAACCTACCTCCCCATCCTCCTCAAAACCCTGTCCAAGGCCATGCACTCCTGGCCACTTTTCCGCTCCTCCATCACACCCGGCAGCGCCTCAGACGGCCAAAAGCCAACGTTGACCGTGCGTCCAAATTCGGACATCTGTGTGGCGCTGTCGACGCCGACGGGGCTATACACGCCGACGGTCCGTGCCGTGGACAAACACTCCGTCTACAGCCTCGCCTCGACCGTCCGGCACTTTGCGCATCTCGGGCGGCAAGTGCCCAATGCGCTCACGCCTGCCGAACTCCCGCGGCGCGGCGGGACCCTCACCGTGAGCAACATCGGCGCCATTGGCGCCGGTGAGGGCGCGATGCCCCTGCTCGTGCCCGGCGGCGGCGTCGCGATTGTCGCTCTGGGCCGCGCGCGATGGACGTGGGATGTAGAGCGGGGCGACGGGGCTGGTGAGCGGAGGCTGAAGATGGGGGTGAGCTGGGCGGCGGACCACCGTGTCGTGGAAGGTGCAGAGCTCGCCGCGTTTGTAGAAACGTGGCGTGGGTACGTCGAACAGCCGGAACGGATGATAGCTGAGGGTGTTTGAGGGCGATCGGCCGTGGCGCCAACAATGTACAGTAAATTACAGTCACTTTCAACGAGATGGTTCGTGATCGGAATGCGCGTTTCACTGACAGGAGGACCCACCTGAGCAAGAGTGAATGAGCCCTCTCTGGTGCACAGAGTTTCTCACGTCTTTCTGCCGTCGATGATGCCGGTCCCAACTGCTAGCGACAATCTGAAACGTCGGGTAATACTCGTTTACATGGTTGTACGACGATCTCAAGTCGCACGGTACGTACCAGTACTGTATTACTGTATGTTATACAGTAGCTTGCGAGGACTGCCACCGACTGCGCTTCTCTTCTTTTTGTCCTCATCATTTATTTTTTCATTGGTGATTTTTTATGTTATTTTTATAGAAGCCAGTCCCGCATATTTTCTACGCCTCCCTAGCACCGCATGCCTTCCTCGGTCCCTTCCATGCAGTATCGGTTGTAAGTTGTAACGGTGATGCCCTGAGGGGTGCCATCCCACAGGTGTCTAATACACTTTGGCAGCAGACATCCGACAGTGCCGCAGTTTTGGCTGCACTCAGTGCACTGTACTGTAGGTACGGAAGCTTCCCGGGCCAGGCGCCAGATCCGAGTCCGTCAAAACCACCCTGGATGCCGTTGGCTAGCTTCGCTTGGGCCGCTGCTTCTCAGTACGAGCAATTCCTTCTGCGCAATTATGTTATGTATGAAGCAGAATGGGGGTAAGTGAACCGGCAAAAAGGAAGCGATACCATGTCGCTTTGGTTGTATCCGACGCGACCGCTCGGAGTTACTAGAAGATGTGCCGTACCTGGCGTATACGTACAGTATCACCGGCGGGGCTGCGTCGCTTCAGCCTAAGGTCATCCCTGGCGGGAAAAAAGAAACCCAGTGCGGCTCCGATTGTCGAAAAAGTGGTAGTCCTCGGCTTGTCCTTGGCCAAATTAGATTCGTTCAGGCCCATCAACAAGAGAGTTTGTATGAGACTGCAGTCACTCATGGTGCATTAGTATTCCCTGAATTGGGTGAACCGCAAGTAGGACAACACAATCGTCAAAAGCAACAGCGATCGCACGGACACGGACCCGAGAATTCGTGACTGAAGTATTCCGGACTCTGGCTTAATTATCAGTATGGTAATTCGTTAAAATGACGTCATCCAATACGTACTCCCGCTTTCACTCGATCATCGCTCTCAGTTTCTTTCACGAGAGTGTTGACTAAACCCGCAAAGACTAACTTAGCCCAGTAACGTATTTAAAAATCAGAAGCGCCCACGCTGATGCCAATTGCGAGCGCACACAGGACAATGCGCCGACAACCGCAAGGGGAAATTAGCTATGTTGTCAAGGGCGAGAGTTGGCCCGCTTTTATCCCTAAAATAGGCTCTATGAGACACGAAGAACCGTGTAGAAAGACTTGAACTCTGGTGGGAGAACCGGCTATACAGAATCGTAACGCCTTACTACGGCTGCTCGTGGCTTGGCTCGTGGGATAGGTTTTGGATAGACGTCTGCAACGATGAACTTCTCTCCAGGAAATTATATTATCTCGCAATTCCTACTCTTGTACATGTTTTGAAATCAAAAAGGTGCATGCACTGTACCGTACGCTATTCTGATCTATGTATGGGTAGTCCCAGGAATAATAACAGCAAAAAAAACAAGTAAACCCGAGATAAACATATTAGATACCCCAGATAATATACGCGGCTCCCCCCAGCGAGCCTCACGAAGAGCAGCACGCAGATCTGTGTGCCTTCTTCTGTGTACTTCTGTGGTCGCCAAGACGTACATTGCTGCCGTTTCTAATGGGCTCGGTCATTTCCGCATGGGCCTCCTCCCACTCCCAGCGCATGACGACGCGCTGCGCGATGTACGCGAACAGATCTGACACGCCTGCGCCCGTCTTAGCCGAGGTATAGAACAGCTTCGGCCCGCGTGGCGGACGGCGTTGCATCGTCCGCGCCGTTGCATACCGCGCCGGGGTGATCGTGGGGGCGGTGGACGTCGACAGCGTCGACGTCGAGCGCGAGAGGCGCGCGTGAGGGAGGGGCGACAGGGATGAGGACCGCGAGCGGGCGAGCGGGGAGGAGGGCGCGGACTCGTACGGGTCGCCGAGGTCGGAGAAGGAGGAGCCGGGGGTGTGGAAGGAGGTGAAGCCCGTGTGCGTCGAGCTGATCGTGCCGTTCTGCGCGGGGCTGAACAGCGAGCGCGACTTGGACGGGCGTTTGTGGTGCAGCGCGTGCAGGTCGATCGAGGCCGTGCGTGGAGGCGCCACGGCGGCCTCGCTGTCCGCTCCGAGCACGCGGTCGGGGGCGGGGACTGCGGCTGCGCGAGTCTCGTCGACAAGGACGATGTCCGCCCCATCCGCATCCATATCCGCGTCTGAACCCGAATTCCCGTTCTCGTGCAAGCCGTTTTCGTCGTCTGAGCCGCTGGCCACGCGTGCAGGGACATGGCCTGTCATCCAGCCCAGATCGTCCTTTGGCGTTTCGGGGCTGCTGGATCGGGACTCCGAAGGGGGGACGAGCGAGTCGATGAAGCGCAGGGCAATGCCCTCTGGGACCGCGGCGCCCTCCGAGCCGCGTGCGAGATCTGTCTTGTTCCCGACGACCACGAGGCAGTAGTCTTCCATGTCCTCGTCGGGGAGAGGGGCATGGGCGCGGAACTCGGACCACCACCGGGTCAGGGCGTGGAGCGTTGCGGGGCGATTGACGTCGAACATGAGGACAGCGGCATCTGCACCGCGAAAGAAGGCAGAAGAGAGTGAGGAGAAGCGCTCTTGGCCGGCGGTATCCTGTCAGCGAGCCGAGTGAGCGACGATGAAACAGGAGTGGCCGGGTGGAGAGACTGACCCAAATTTGGAGAGTGACGGACTGTTCTGAGTCGGAGTGATGGGGCACCGTCTTTGCGATGAAATCTGCACCAATGGTTGCGCGATATCCAGTCGAGAACCGACCAGAGACGTACTGAGTTGGTGTTAGCAAACACTGAGTAAGCCAGAAATGCTTCCCGCGTGCGCACCTGGTCCCGGAGGCTCGTCTTTCCTACTCCAGAGTTTCCAATGACGACGAGCTTGACCGTGCGCATGTTGCGTTTTAATCTGCGCTGGAGATGGTAAAAGTTATGGTCTGGGCGAGAACATAAAATGATTCCGTGGATTGTGGTGTCGATGATGTCGTTTGTCGTTTGTGGATTCGGGCTCGCCACAGTGATCCGGCCCCCTTACCGCCGAGACGCGCGCTCGTGTGATTACTCCAGCAACGTCAATGAGCAACCCAGCAGGGCCAACCACCGACTCTGGGTCCTCGCTGCCGTCAAGCTCACTCTCGCCTTCCGAAAATAAGATATTCAAGAAATGGCGCAAAGAGTTTTCCTTGCTCACCGGTTATGGCATCGACCCGGGCGACCGCGTCTTCACCATCAACCGTCGTAGCTGCGAGCGATGGAAGAAGGACCTCTTGAACTACAGCACGTACCTCGTCTCTTCCGTTTCTCATTTTCCCTTGCTCACGGGTGGCATAGGCCCATCGATACAGTTCATGTTCAAGCACCTCAAGCAAGCCGGCGCAAACGCCACGCCAGCTCACTTCCCTTGCATGCCATGCGACCTCACTCATTCTGGCGGGTTCTCCCCCGACGCAGGCGCAGTCGTACTTTGCCAGGGAAACTTTCTCAATAAGAAGCACATGGAGCATACCATCGTACACGAACTTGTGCATATGTACGACCATGCAGTCTTCAACGTGGATTGGAACAACCTGCGACACCATGCGTGCAGCGAGGTGCGTAATACGTCACCCTACGGCCAACCCCTTACAGATATTCCGCATCCGCTCCCCCCTCAGATTCGTGCAAACAGCCTGAGTGGAGATTGTTCCTGGGGGCGTGAGATCCAGCGCGGAATCCTATCTTTCTCCAAGCAACACCAGGTACGCGCGAACCTTCTTCCGTGTGCGTGCCAAGCTAGAACCACATCGCAGACCTGCGTTCGTAGGCGTGCCGTGATGTCTGTCATGGCCAACCCGAACTGCCCGGACAAGGAATCAGCCGAGCGTGCTGTAAACGAAGTCTGGGAGAGTTGCATCAACGACACACGACCCTTTGATGAGGTACGTCTGATCGGTATCTCACATCCTTACCCTGGCATAGTTACACGCATACACAGATATATTGAAAGGCGCGATGCCACTCCCAAGGGGTGGGGTTGTCCGACTGCCCGATTAGAGTCAGGGTTCTGTACTGTACCCCAAGGATGCACGGTGATAGATCCCACACAAAAAAAAGATATTAATTGGGTACCACTGTTATTCCTCCTGGCATTTACTCGCAGATCTGTGTAACTCCACTGGGGAACTGTCTCGGAGCCGACTACCGCTCACAATACAGTAATAGAGCCTTTCTTATCGGACACGATGTACGAATGACCTTCGCTCCTGATATTAGTACGGACATGGCAAAAAAGATCGAGATCGGATTCGACGGCCGCCAGGATAGCGCCCTTTTCAATTACGGCCTTCGTTTAGCCCAATGTGCCAGGGGGCAAGGAAGGGCCACTAGTACTCAACATTTTTAATCAGTGACGCTCAAAATTTTCGGCGATGCGTCGATGAAATTTTACCGGTTTCTGCACGGCTTCCCGGTTTTCTTCATACGGTTGTTGCATGGACAAATCGACAAGCCGTCTTTGTAGGATCGGCGATTGATACCCCCCCGTTGTCCCGCGTATCACTGGTGGACCGGTACAGATAAATTCATGTAACTTAGTTGGGCTGGCAAATTCCCAGATGCTCTGTCAGGTGGATCTTACAAAAATGGGATCACTCTGAGACCCGAACCGAAGAGCGCTGCGGCACGGGGGAATTGAACGTTTGGAACGAAGAGAGTGTTGTAAAAGGATGATGACCCGTCTGCGGGGTGCAGGTGTAATCGGCAAAGAGTATCTGGGCTACACCAGGATGATCAGGTACGTCGCTAGGGTAATCCTATTAGTCTGTGAGGCAAATTGGCAGTGTGCCCCTGGGTTGTGTTGCGTTCTCGAAGTATTATGTAACGCAGCAGTTATCTTCCCATGATAACACAAATCAACACAAATCCGAAAGGCCACCGTGCACACGGCCTATGGCTGAGATGGCGAGCATTAGGTAAAAGTGATTCAAGGTACCGTACGTACCCGTCACTGTACATGCCAAGGGGACTCAGATATGAACTTTATGACCCAGATATCGTTTATTGCATCCTTTGAAACCCACCGATGGCGGTGACTTGGAGTATTGTCACTCCCAAAGAAATTCCTTAACGTGGACGCCATTCATTAAATGTTGAGGATATTTTTTACTGCAAAACGAGCGATTGGATCTAGACATTATGCTTTCTGTGGAGAGACGGCACTCGGTAAACGAAAATACCTCCCCTCCCGCTCCGTCAACGTGAGTTGCTACTACTTAATTGGTTGTCAGGAGGGTGTTAACTTCCTGTGACAGCGCGGCTTGTCCGATCAGCCTCATTACGGCGTTCCCTCACATTTATAAAGCTGGCATCTCGTTGGGTCTGAGCCAACAGAAACCTCATAGGCCTCATCTCTCACCTACGTAGAACGTTCGACATGAGACCCACACAAGAGCTCGCCCAATGCACCTTGTTCACTCAGCGGTGTGAGACTCTTTCTATCCCCGATAGAGTCAAGCTTTCGTATGAACGCGCAAAGGCAATCGGCAAAGCGTACGGTATGTGCATTGACCCCCCTCTGCAAGTGTATTGTCGTCTCACCGTCGAATATGAACAACAGCATTGACGGTCGAAGACATACTCTATCTCTCGCCCAAGTTTTGGAATATGCATACCGATCCTATTGCGTGTATTGATGGAGCCGCCGAGACTCTCCTCACCATTCAATACAACCTCTGTGCCGGAACTTTGGCAACGTACGTGAAAGGACGACCTGATCTTGTCCCTCTTCTCAAGCAGGTACTCGACTTTGAAGTCTCGTAAGTGTTCTTTGTTGGGCCGTCTACCTTATCTAAAAAATTTCAGCGGCCAGTTTTGTCTCACAGAACTTGGACATGGGTTGGATGCTTTACATTTGGAAACAACTGCGACGTTACTTCCTGATGGGTACTTTGATTTTCACACACCGTTAGAGCGAGCAGCCAAGTAAGGCATTTCAGTTTCAACTGTGAACTTTCCGTTGTTTACTGTAAGACACTCAGGTACATGCCGCCAACCTCGCCCGTTACTCCCGGCTTCCGGTGCGTATCGGTAGTATTCGCGCGGACCGTCGTGAACGGGGAGGACCACGGTGTAAAACCATTTGTCCTCCAGCTTCATGACGGTCAGTTCATGACCCCTGGTGTCACAATTAAGTACGTCAGTCGTGGCCCTCAACTGCTCGGCAACTCATACTTCATTTAGGGTCTTGCCCCCACGCGGCGGGTCGCGTCCTCTCAACCACTCGCTGACTTCCTTCAACCACGTACGACTCCCGCCGACGGCTCTTCTGGGCAGCATAGAGAAACCCAAAGATCCTCGATCAGCGTTTTTCGAGAAGATAAACCGCGTCGCCGTCGGCACCCTGGCACTGAGTTCGCTCTGCATACCCTCGTTGCAGGTCGCATCATACGTTGCTGCGCGCTATAGCCTCCGGCGGACCATCGTCGACGCAGGTGGGGTGCCGACGCCGATCATGTCCTTCCAGACGCAGAAGCAGCCGATCCTCACGGCGCTCGCACAAACCTTCGTGCTTGGTGCTATGCACAAGCAGGCCGTGGCGTGGTTCACAAACCCCAAGCAGGACCCGCGCGTGCGCCACGCCGTCGCGACGGTGCACAAGGCGGTCGTCGTCCAGGCTTCGCAGACGGCGAATCTCGTGCTCGGAGACCGCTGCGGCGCGCAGGGCCTTTTCGAAGCGAACCAGTTCTCCGCGATGCACGTACGTGCCCTAGCTCTTCTTCCCCCCCCCCTCTGAACATCCACCCAGTCTGATATACGCGGTATCGCAATCGCCGAAGGTGACCTGCTCGGGATTTCCATTCGTGCGTACCGCACACTTTCTCTGCCGCCATCGTGCGTCGCTCACGTTCTGCTATCACAGGCCTCGCATCGGAGCTCCTTCTTGGACGCTACGCCCTCGAGCCACCGCGCTACCCCGACTCCCTCCTCGCGCGGCACGAAAGCGGGCTCTTCTCCGAGCTCCGCGCCGTGCTCGCCGCGGCGCCAGGCCATCGCAGCACCGCGTACGACCGAGAGGTGCTCCCGCGCTCCTTGCCGCTGGTGCTGGCGATCGGCCACCGCATTGCCTACGACGCCGCCCGCGCGGCGCAGGTCGACGCCCCGCTGCTGGACCTGTTCGAGGTGGCGGCGGTGATGCAGGACGAGGCGTGGTACGTCGAGAGCCTGGGCATATCCAGGGTCGAGCTGCGCAGGCGCGAGGCGCACGCGCTCGAGGCGGTCTTTGCGCGCCTCGAGGAGTATCTTGTGAGGATGGACGTGGCGCCGTATATCGTGGCGCCGATCGTGTCGGACGAGAAGTGGGAGCAGTTCTTCGGGACGCTGCCAACGCTTTCCGAGAGCCGCGAGGGGGGAGCGGCGAAGAAGATCGCGCCAGTGCCGTTCGTTGAGAACGATATCTTGCCGAAAATCCCTGGAGAGTGGGACACCGCTTTGTCAATGGTAGGCGTCCCGGTGATGGCCTGAGGTTACAGTATTAGCCTCCCATTTCGGCTGGCGGACTTAGAACTATCAGGCCATGAGTACATTATAGTATTTATAGTTTTGACATATTCCAAGCAGTGATTTTTACCAAAAAAAGAAACATTATTAGGTGGCCGATTCAGAGATGAGGTACTGTATCTTTGCCGACCTAATTGCACGGCCCCGCTAGAAGACAGTCGCTTCAATTACAAGTGAACGCTAAGAATGCCGAACGATCAAATGTTCTTGTCGTCACGAGTCACGAGACGCGAGCTCAATCTGCGATGATGAGATGGGCAACTTCGTTTTCTCTATCCTCGAATAACTTAAGGTCAAGTCGCAGTCGTCCCAGGAACCGAGGTTTAGGAAATCGCTTTACAAGTTGTGTTGCAAAAATCGTCATCACAGCCTGAACTTCGCTCGAGCCCTTCAACGAGAAAAAGTGCTTCTCGATGACAACGGTACACGACGGCCTCAGTGAACAACAGTAGACGGTGTTAAACGTCCGGTATGTGCGAGGAGTGGACTCTTCGAAAAGTATCCAAAGCTCGCCGCTAATAAGGAGACGACGAGGGAACTCGTCCAAGAACGTTATCCAAAGTGCGAACAAGACTCGAACGACGAGAAGGTGTCACGGTAGTGCCTGTCGGTGTTCAGTGAGAAAGCGGGCAGCAGAGAAAGCTAGGAACTGACTTCAAGTTTCAAGTTATTCATGAATTTACGTCGAGGCGGCGCCAATGGAAACACATGCAATGCGCTGACATATTTGTGCGCGCCAAGCACGTTTTTTTACCCATCCTAGATGAGTCAGCTGGGCATTGCCTTGATGGTTTGTCACCGGCAAGATAGCTCGCCGTGAACGCCAAGATGTGTCTACACCCGATAGGATGAGCAATTCCACGAGCCTGAGCAGAAAACGGAAAAATCATGGGACGAACTCGGAAACGACTCGGAGCACTAGTACAGTAATTGCAGTCACGAATCACGATGGGCGTGACAGGCCATGTTTGCTTCGTTATCCCATGTCAGGGCTTATAGAAGACTATAGTTCAGAATCCAGGCTGTGCAGCTCATGATGGGCCTGTCGGGGAAGGTTCATATCTCCCAGGCACCATTGGCGCCTCATGTCTTCCTGCAGGGTCTCTAGGGAACACAGAAGGCTCCGCAATTAGAACGCTGATGAGCTACCCAGCTTGGAGCCGTTGTGAGACGTTAGTTTGTACTGTATGTTTTCCTTCGCTACGTTCACGAGATCCGTGGAACTATGGAAGTGGGGATCAGTATATTAACCTATTGCCTAGGCACGCGAAGTGGCATGCAACGTACGGTAATATTCTTTTCCTCCTTCGCCTTCTTCTCCTTCTCGAAACACCCATCTGATGATGCCTGGACATGTGGTGTGATGAGAAAGCTGTAATGCTGCGAGTGTCAATCGATGATGCAATTAGTAGTGCTATTGCGCAGTCTGCAGCTCGGCAGTGGGCACACTGTATGATTTCCTGATGTACTCCCCTGACGCTCATGATCGCGCTCACGTAACTCGATACCACTTTGGTGACCGACCTTGCATATGGCACATGTGCAATGGAAGCTCGTGCAAACAATGGACAGGCGCTCATACAAAACTAGATTTCGTCAGCTCGATGTACACATCACCGTCCACCGTCTTGCTGGGCTTTGGCGTCTTGACCATCTTTGCGGTTGCACCAAGTGCCAACGCGCCGTTACCACGTTTCCCCCGCGCATCTGATCCCTCAATGGATTACCCTGCCCTCAGGTGCCCGAGGCTCCTGTCCTCGGATTCTCGTCCGTGCTTGGGACATTTCTGCCGGCACTTCGAGCGAGCCGCGGACCAGTCATCTTCGGGCGCCTTTTTCTGAAAACGGGGGAGTACCTGACATTTGTGATTACTGAATGTGACGATCTTCCTCATGTCTTTCACTTGTACTCCGCTTTCCTTTTTGTCAGCTTCTCGAACATCTATCTCAGCGCCCAACACTCAGGTCCGTGGCTTGGCTTGCACAATCAGTTTGGTTGGTGCGGTTAAGTTGTAACGGGTATTGCATTCCTTATCCTGACAGAACTATGGCGATGGCTCCGCATCTCGACTACTCAGAACAGGCGAGCAGTGCAGAGTTACTTGGCGGCTATGTGTCGTGGGAGAGTTGCTATCCAGATTCAAGGCGCTTGGGCACATGGAAACGTAGCGAAGTTGATGGTTCCATTTCCTTTCGTGGGTTGGTACCGGGTACTTTCCGGGCCTCCTTATAATAATATCCTGACCCACACATCGGATTTGAGAACCATTCTCACCCAGCTGCTTTTTCTCGTCCACAATATGAGACCAACACGCGACCTCGCCCAAACCCCCTTGTTCACCCAACAGACTGAGCACTTATCGATCGTTGAGCGAACGAGGCTCTCATACGAGCGCGCAAAGGTCATTGGAAGGGCGTATGGTGTGTCGAGCTTGACTGTTCTCGTCGCTCTCCTCTCACGTCCGAGGCTCAACCCCAGCCTTGACGGTCGAGGACGTACTTTTCCTCTCTCCTAAGTTTTGGGACCTCCATACCGATCCGATTGCGAGCATCGATGGCGCCGCCGCAACTCTCCTCACCCTCCAGTACAACCTCTGTGCTGGAACCCTTGCCACGTACCTACCCGAACAACCCGGCCTCGCCCCACTCATCCAACGTGTATTAGATTTCGATGTCTCGTAAGCACTGTCGTCCGTTACTAACGCCTGTCTCAATCACATCACTGTCTAATGTTTTGCAGAGGACAGTATTGTCTCACAGAGCTGGGACACGGCTTGGATGTCATACACCTGGAGACGACCGCGACGTTATTACCCAACGGGGGCTTCGATCTTCATACGCCGCTGGAGCGGGCGGCAAAGTGAGCCGTCCTATAGCCGAAGTTTCCCCCATCTGACGTCGGTTACCAGATACATGCCGCCGACTTCGCCAGTCAGCCCAGGCTTCCCTTGCATATCCATCGTATTCGCGCGGACCATCGTTTATGGGGAGGATCATGGAATCAAGCCATTCGTCTTTCAGCTTCATGATGGGCACACGATGACATCCGGGGTCTCGGTCAAGTGGGTCGTGTCGCGTCAACATTTGTGAACCTCTAACGTTCTCCCTATTAGGCTCTTACCCCCACGGGGTGGGTCGAAGCCTATCAACCACTCGCTAACATATTTCAACCATGTACGGCTACCCCCAACGGCATTACTTGGAAGCATACATAAACCGAGAGATCCTCGGGCGTCGTTTTTCGCCAAGATCTACAGAGTGGCTGTCGGGACGATCGCGCTCAGCTCTCTCGGTATCGCTTCATTGCAAGTTTCGGCATATATCGCGGCGCGCTACAGCCTACGACGACACGTAGTCGATGCCAATGGAGTGTCCAAGCCGATCATCTCCTTCCAGACCCAAAAGCAGCCCATCTTGACCGCCATTGCGCAGTCCTTTGTTCTGCATGAGATGCACAAGCAGGCCGTCACGTGGTTTATGGACTCTTCCCTCGATTCGCGTGTGCGCCATGCCGTTGCGACGGTGCACAAAGTGGCCATGGTCCAGACCGCCCAGAGTGCAAACTTTGCGCTTGGAGACCGGTGCGGCGCGCAGGGCCTATTCGCGGTGAACCAACTCCCTGCCATGCACGTACGTAAATATTATTATTAGACTCTGCCCGCTTCGCCCATGCCGTTGTTCTATACAGTCTGAGATGCGAGGAATCGCCATCGCCGAGGGTGATCTCTTGGGGATCTCTATCCGTGGGTTTTTTTTTTCAATGGCTTTTCATGTGGCGCTTTTGCGCCCATTTCTCACTGCGTGCCCCCCCGCTACAGGCCTCGCTTCGGAGTTACTTCTCGGGCGTTATGCGCTGGAGTCGCCAAGGTACCCAGACAGTCCCCTCGCGAAGCACGAAGAGGGTATGTTCTCAGAGCTGCGCGCCGTGCTCGCCGTGGCGCCAAGCCACCGCAGCGCATCGTACGACCGGGAGGTCCTCCCGCGCTCGCTGCCTCTCATTCAGGCCATCGGGCACCGCATAGCGTACGAGGCGGCGCGCGATGCGCAGCTCGATGCCCCGCTGCTCGCCCTGTTCGAGATCGCCTCGATGTTGCAGGACGAGGCGTGGTACGTCGAGCAGCTGGGCGTGACGCGCGCCGAGTTGCGCGAGCGCGAGGCATCGGCGATAGCGGCGGTCTTTCCACATCTGGAGGAATACCTCGCGCGGACGGACGTCGCGCCTTATGTGATTGCGCCGATCGTGTCGGAGGAGGGGTGGGAACGCTTCCTTGGCACTTTACAGGCGTTCGGCGAAACGCACAGCGCGTGGAATGCGGACGTGCGCATCGCATCTGGGTTTCTTTCCAACGACGTCCCGATGCAGATGGTGTCCCATCGGAGTGTTCGTTCGATGCTTTGAACTTTATACCCCTTGGTATACCCTATTCTATCTCACACATCAAGCTATCGTCTGTTTGCGGGCATGTTTTCTTTTTCACTGTAATACCTTACATACTGGTAAAAACTCCTGGAGCCCAAATACCATATCCGCGGCACTGTTCACACTTATAAGCTTCGTAACTAGAGGGATACTGTACTGTATGACGCGCAGACCATCTCGTCAGTGGTGCAGACTAATCAGGTAGACGCCACTCGATGGTTCCTTCACCCAACAGGTTCAACACTGTACAGCATCAGAGTACCCAGCGGCGTCTAAAAATGACAGTGGGAATCTGGCTGGTTGCAGGAATGGGCGGCATATCAGGCACACCACCTAGAGTGACTTATCAGTGATCAGTCGCCGTCGTTCCACGCCCTCATCCTCACGCCCATCCGAGTCTGGCTCCATCACGACGTCGCACCGAACTCAGTCACCTCGGGCAGTACACTCCACAGCCAACTACTCTCAATGCGATCATCGATCAGGTTGAGGTATGGATAAATGTCTCTGGGGCGCGGCGGCCGAGGACAAGGATCAGAAGCGGCAAGAAGGCTGTGGAGGTGGGGCCCATTGCACTCATCAAACTTTGCTTAAACCGAGGTTCCAACCTCGCCGCCAACCTGACCTTACCGGTACTGTATGTTTTCTTACACGTTCTCCTGTCGACGATGATTCCCACCTCCGACGTCGCGTGGCTCTGACACCTGACCTATATTAAGGGGTACCTTCGTGCTAGTTTTGGATCGCCTCGTCTTTAAACTTTTCAAGAACGACCGCCTTGCTCGGAGATACCTACATTTATCCCGAAAGGGCCGATCCTCGTCCCGCCGTGGTGCATTGTAGTTGGTGATGATCAGAAGCCCCAGGGTGCGTCACAGATTAGTCTCAGCTACATCTTCCTCACCCAGCATCTCATAGATCGGATCTCAGTTACTTCCGTGGCTGTCATCGCTGAATTGTTTCGAATGTGATCTGCGTTTATCGGTGTCACCGGTCATCGGTCACTTCTCCCTCGATTCGCTCACAAAATCTTCTGACAAACCTTCCATCCAAGCTTCCATCACCAGCACCACGTCATCAATATATCAATATTATCAATCCTTGAGCTTGATGCCGCGTCGAGCGAGTAGACTGGCTCGTCAAGGAAATGCAAAGCTGCGACTACGTCGAGGACGCAATACAACACGCTTCTATGCTCATTTTTGTCGGCCTTTGTAGTGCCGATATTTTACAGGCAGAAAGGGACGTCCGGGCAAGCTACGATGATGTGTTCGTCGACACATTCCAGCGCACTCAAGTCTTCCCAACCGGCTTGAGGTTAGTGCTCAGATATGACCCACCAACCATATGGTGGTGGTACTCGTGAAGGGTACTCTCCACTACGAAAGAGTTATTTCTGCAAAACAAACTCAATTAACGTCTCGATCGCTCTCGTATTTCATCAGAACAGCAACATGCGACCTTCCCACTAGTTTCTTGAGATATCCTCAAGAAACTAGCGGGAAGGGCGGATGTTGAAGAAGGTTGGATGGCCTGACTCAGGAAAAGGTTCAGCTCCGGTCTTGAAGGCCACCAGTGAGCTCAAAGAACTTGAAGGTACTAACCTCTGGGACATATAACCCCCCCCCCTTTAGACGACGGAAAAGCGGAGAAAGAACGCCGCCAGTACCGTGACATGGGCAACTTCCAAATCACCGGTATGACGGAACTGCGACCCATCGGTACCCTGAGTGGAGTGGAAGCCGAAAGTCTCGCGTTGCATTTGCTGTGCTACTATCGTTCCCGCACCTCTGCAAAAACACGGTATTTTTTTTTTGTAGCTTCAACAACATATTGTAGCTACTTTATTTTGTACATAGTAATAGATACATGTATATCCCACCCAAATCAGATTTTTATTCATTTGTTTCTGAGTCCGTTCAATGTAGAGCATTGGGACCCACCTCTGCAAATTTTGGTCACGGATTGTCACGGCGGCGGCAGGGTTTTGGCAGGCAGAGGAATGAGCGGCGTTTCGGCAAATGTGGCAACGTGTGTCAGTCATTTTGCAGTCCGAAAAGGAGTTTGCCGAATTGGGTCACGTTTTGTCACCTCTCCATGGTACTTGGTGAATTTTGCTTCTCCAACTCGATCGCCTCCGTCTATTGACTCCAAACTTTATAGAGTCACTGTAGTAATGGATAATAACATCACAGTAAGGTGAGGTCCAGTAGGGATGTTGGGATCGCTCAGATCTGGGGGGTGTGGGCACGCGTTTTGGACCACCCCATCACCTTTGTCGATTTTTCATGACCCTAATTTTGCTCTGATCCTCATTATATTGTGTGATCTAATATCTACATATGCTAGAGAACATAGTGTAATTTCTTTTGGGAAGAAAGGGTGCCAGGAAAGTACTGATCTACTGAGATCTTTCGGAATTTGCAGTAATGGGTACATTTGCAGAGGTGCGGGAACGATAGTATCGTCGCAATGCCCACATTATCCACGAAGTACGTAAGCCCCACAGGTTTCTTCTTTTTCCCGATGGGTCTCTGGGTAGCGTCTCGACGCGTTGGTGTTTACGTTAAGCATGTAGAACGGGTCTCTTACGACAAGCGATTTTATCTCGTCAGTCGTAAAAGAGGTCCGTAACCACGGCTATCTGAGATCCTCACGGTAGTTTTCTGTCTATCTCTGGATATGTGCATGGCCATGAAGTTCGAGCTTCAAGGGCGACGTGCAGGCTTCCAAGGTCCGTCGGTTCATCTTCTCTACTGGGAACTTCGCTAAAGCTCACCTGCCGTTACCAGGGCTTGATGGTCAGCATCAATGCAAAATCAGGAGCCGGCTGTGATACTTTTACAGTATACTCGCATGTACAGTATCCTGACACATCTCGGACGGGTAGTCCTAATATGAACTAAAATAGAGGCATCGTCTCCGCTCAGACGCAAGAAAAAGCATAAATGTTAGCAAAAAACTATTCGTCATCGTCGTCCGACAGTTCGATATATGTTTCGTTCGCCGCAGCGCGAGGCGCAACTGGCACCGAGTCGGGCTCACCCATTAAGAGTTCGCCGTCGCTAGTTTCCACAGCCTTTATGTAGGCACTCTTCGGTGGTGGTTTGGTGCTTCCGGACGCTGTGCGCACGGTAGTGGTTTTCGACGCTAGCTCGTCCCCCGCTGGATTCTTCTCGAAGGACCCCGTGCGGCCGTCTCTGGCCTTCTTTACAGGCCTGATGTACGCGTCGCTATCCTCGTCTTCATTGTCTAGACTAAGTTACGAACGAAATAAAACGCAATCGTTAGGATCGGGAAACAAAATGGTGAAAAAAAGGAATGGAATAGAGGCAGCGCTTACGACTTGCGCTTGCCCGCCTGTACGGCCTTGCCTTTGCCCTTCGCTGGCGCCGCTCGTACCAGCTCGTCCCCCGAATCCTCATCGTCGCTGTTCACAGCTGGATCATTCGCAATATCAACATCCGAGCTGGACTCGCTCGTCTCAAAGGTCGCTTTCTTAGTGATCGCCTGTGCAGCCCTCTCCGCTGGAGGAGGCTCGTCCTCGTCGTCATCATCGGGACTAAATTCGTCGTTCGATGTTGATGCCTCGGTGGTGGACACGGAGTCGTCGCTACCCCCGTGGTCTTCCAGGCTTTCTCGGAGCATTTGCCTGGGTGTCCCAGCACGAGGATTAGGACTGCCAACGCGATGCGGTTCTCCTCGCCGGAGAGCGCGTCTGCGCCGTCGGCGTTTCCGTGCTTCGCGAGCCTCAAGGATGGCAATGAAACACAACGCAGCAGCGGCAGCGGCAGCTTCCTCTTCCTCCCGGTATATATCAGCGTTGTAGAACATGAGGGGTAACATGAGGGGCAATGACCGCCGAGAGCCTTTCCTATCGTGGGGAAATAAATCAATTTGATACAGCAGGTTCCATATCGATAGATACCTAGCAACCATTTTTCACACATAGGCGGCATTTGAATGGGCATTTCGGTGACTATGCCGAGTTTTATTCCCACACAAATTAATTGTAGTAATTAAATAATGAATTTATATAACGTACTTATTATTTTCAAAACGAAGTGGGAAAGCCGCGAGCGTGAGGCACTGACCTCAGAAATCACACAGGAAGTAAAAAAACAAAAAAAACTCGTATATTCGATAAGAGAAACAAACCAATAGCTACACTGTATTAAATGTAATAAGTAGGGCCAACCTTGTGGCCAGCGACGTCCCATCGCCTTCTGTTGTTGTCAGTACATGGTTGTCGTAACGTTGCGGTCGTAGTCGCTCTGTCGCAGTTGATGTTGCAATGGGATTTCACGCGGCGTCGGGCCGTGTTGTGATGGCACTGTGACGTGGCGTCATGATGAGCCTTGCGCGCCGTGACGGGGTGGCGGACTCCCATGTAGTGAAGGGCGAACGCGGCGGCCACGGGCTTGCGTGCGGTAGAGCAATAGCGGTAGCGGGAAGGACTTGAGGAGCGTGGCACGGCGGGTGTGTCATGATGGGTCTTGCGTGCCGTGATGGGGTGGCGATGGTGAAGGGTGGACGCGGCGGCCATGGACTCGCATGTGGCGAGGCGGTTAGGACTTGAGGGGTGCGGCGAGACAGTGAGAAAAGAAACAAAAAAAGACATATCTTGATCGCTGGGCCAAACCCCAGCTCGTCGTCGGGCGCGTCTTCATGATGGGTGTTGAGGGAATAGTGGGTGGGGGAAATGGGAAGGAGGCGATGGTGGATCGACAAAGGGCGGCATGGTCGACGCGTTTGACAGGCGATGAGGGAGGGACGTGAAGCGGGAACTTAAAGCTGAAGACCGAGGACATTGGTTTGGCGTGCAGATGTAAGCATATGTACAACCCGGAAAAGTATACAACTCACCTTTGACCCAGTGTCAAATTTGGGGGAGGCTAATCTATCAACTTGAAAGAGAGGGTAATGGTGATTCTCGGGTAGACAGTGAGCACATATGAGGAGATCGAGGATAGAGTGAGCGGACAAGGTGGTTGGATGGTGATGAGACGGTGGTGGTGATGTGGCAACGTTGTGAGGTAGATTTGTCAGCTGCCCCACGCCCAACGCGTATGCGTATGGCAAGGCATAGGCCGCAGTTGGTACAGCAGCCTGAGCATGGTCAGGCCTTTCCTGTGCTACAACTTCAATAGCTTCACGACCTTGCCCTGCGGCCTCGTCCCTAGATCCTTGAATCTGCTTATACTCATGTATGTGTTGTATTTACAACGGCAAATATATATATATTTTTCCAGAATTCAGCAGGGCTCTGTGCACCATTTTCACCATCCTCCAGTGTCCCGCACTTTCACGCGTCCTTAGCAACTCAAGTGCAGTGCATTCCCAATCCAAGCAATTAAGCTTGCAAGGTCTTGCAACACGCGAAGGCGTGCACGACCCTCTGCGCTGCAGATTACCATAGACCCTTACCGTTTGCATTACCTTGTGTGCTGCATCTGCACGCAGTCTTAGCAGTTCCAAACCGACGCATCCCCGAACCCGATGGACATTCATGTAACGTTTCCAAACGATCAAAGAGTGTCCCACAGCAGAGCGCTCCACGACTGCCGGGCATGGAAAAAGCAGATAACTATTCCATAACCCTGATTTTGAAAGACAACTATTCTATAACCCCAATTCCGTAAAATAACCCATTTCCAAATAATGTTTTCCTTCTCTTAGTTATGAACCCCGCTCTTACGTTTCGGAAGTCCGCTTATGTATTCGAAATGACGGGTATCTATCGATATGGAACCTGCTGTAAGGGGTTAATTGATGTAAACATCACTGAAAACCGAAAGAGATCGATGAGCAACCCACTCATCTTTCTGTTCCACTGTCCAGGTTTACCAACAGGTGTCCCTTTACTCCACTGCGATCTATCTACCGGCGCTTTTTTTTTTTTTTTTTTTTTTTGATCGATTTATACCCCGGGGTGCAGGCCGTAGGCCCAGACCGGACACGCGCAGCGCAGTTTACAAAGTATCCTAAGACGTGTCTAAGGTGGTTCCGTGCCCTCCAGTGGCAGGAGAATAAATAAAATTGCTACAAGTAGCTTTGGGCTTCCTAGACGGTTGTGCCCGGTTTCACGCCAAGCGCAGTAAGGTCGGTTCCTGGCGTCAGACGCCTCAAGAGTCGTGTGCCCTCCGGGGCTGGGATGAGGCCCATGGGTCCTCCTTCCTTCCGTTTATCCTCCCCTCCTCAGTCGGGTTCGGGTGGCTCGTGGGCTCGTGGACCGGTTTCCGGGCGTGATAGGGCGCGGCTGTCCTGCAGAAAGGTTAGTAGGCCCATGGCCTGTTTCTTGTTTGTCAGGATCCCTCCTCGCGGGCCGACAGGGTTGCGGGTGGAGATGATGTTCGCCCGGAATCGGTGGGCGTTATAGCGCGGGCACGTGTGGATGATGTGGGGGGAAGTGCGTAGTCTGAAACCACACGGGCATTGTGTGGCTTCATGGGGGTCGGTCGGGCGGAAACGTTCGACGTAGGTGCCTGTGAAAGCGTGGTCTACCGCGATTTGCAGGGCTGTGGATGTTGTGCGGCGCGAGAAAAGGGGTTTCTTGGTGCCCTTCTCCCGGGCTGTCGCAGCTTGCCATAGTGGGTGTGACCCCCCGTCGGGGGGCCTCGTGATGGTATGCTTGGTGGCAAAACTGTGGGGTTTGAGCCCCGTGTCTCTCGTTGCCTTGTCATCTTTCCATTCCTGAGCCCATTCCCGGAACGCTTTCTTCCGCGCTTCGTCCTTTTGGTAAGCTGCCGACATAACGCGTGTCAACCCCGTGGGGGGATCGCGTAGGCAGGCTTCGGTCGCCAGAGCCCGCGCCGCTTCTTGGCTTTCCAACATGAAGTCGACTGGAGTCCAAACTAGGGTGAACTTCGTGTCAGCGTGTGTGGTGCAGAAAGAGGTGAGGGAGAAATGGAAGAGCAGAGCTGCGTCATGTGCCGACTTGGATCTCGGGTTTGAGACCGCGTTGATGGCTGAGGAGTCCGAACAGAAAATATAGATGGTCTTCGGTGCTGTCCGATTTGTGAAGCGTTGGTTGATGGCTTCCACCGTTTTTGCCAGCCCGAAGCAGCTGGCGTCGAAGACTTTGCAGCTCTCGCCGTATGTCCACTTCCATTCCGCGGGTCCTTCCCCGCAGTCGATTCCGAGTTTCATGGTGGCCGCTGCGCCACCTACCACTTTTCTGTCCTGTCTTCCCACATTAGTGAGTTTCGAGGCAACGTAGAAAGCTGCTATGCTCAGGGTGTCCATGTACCCGTATAGGGCGCTGGTCCACTCTCTTCTCGTGCGGGGGTTTATGACTCCCCATCTCTGTAAGCGGCCCTCCCAGTTGGGGACTTCCCAGGGGGCTATTTTGGTCATGTCGACGCGTGGTCCATCGGACGGGATGCGCGCGGCGAGGGCTTCCAAGATGGTGGGGCACTTTTTGACTTTGCTAGGTGTGGTGCGGTTCGCAGGGACTGCCAGGGGGAGGTCTCCCTGGCGCGGCGCGTACCATTCCGGGCCAAGCCTTCGCAGCAGTTGGGAGCCGCGCGGGAGTCTGTAGAGACGGAGTGCGGAGGTGTGGGTCAGCTTCTCTAGGAACTATCTACCGGCGCTTTCTGCCAGTGTTCCGACCACCTGAGGTTCCGGATTCTTCATGCTCTGAGGCTTCGTGAACTTGATAATTCGGCAACGAAGCCGCAAAACCGCCACCTATTGATTATTGGATTCATCAAGCGACTACTTCGTTTCCGTGTCTATGGCCCGTATGTCTCGTAAAAATTGAATGAAGGATCTAGTATACCTCGCCCTATTGATGTACACATGTCGCCTAACGCAGTGACTGATCATTCACATCATGAGATACGGAGAGAGGCTATGAGAGATCAAGGGATGTGAGGGCACGGACGCGTACGAAGGTCGCAATAGTCATAATGTGAAGGAAAAGTCTATCCACGAGTGCAAACATCGATCGATCGATGTCCGGCACTCGGTTTCCTTCTCCCACATGTTCGGCTCGGTCTGAGTCGCCGGATGCGTGTCCATATCCCACGTCCGATCGCAGCAAACCATAACGCGACCAAGTGCGGTTGAATGACACCCCGAGCGCGAATCCGAGTCTGCTACTACCAAGGTAACCGCCTCCCTCTCCATTTATCGGTGTCGCATGGGTCGTGTTGTGGCTCTTGCATCCACTTGTCGAACATTCAGGTGTACGACCTGATTGTGCTGTGCAGTCAATACCAATCATTGGCGGCCGACAGGTCCTAGTCCAAGAAAAGTCCATTGTTGGAATTCGACAATTCATGACAGTGTAGTGGTAGTATATATACATTAGCCTACGTCGCTGTCTCCTGCGCAACCGGTATAGGACATTCTCCTAATAGCCGACAAGCCTGACATACTATGACTCGAGTCTTCTGTCGAATTCCATTTCTGTGTTAATGACGGTGACAGGGCGACCCGAGACCCTGCGGGCAGTGACGAACTTCTCGACGGACGATGCCGGCTGGTCCTCTATGCAAATCAAGTCAAGGGACGGCAACACTTCGGTGACCATCTCCGCCGGGATGTCTTCCAGTGCAAGAGCGACCTGCGTGGCGAGCCTCTGAGATACATGCAGCATCTGCACGGAGGAGAATTGGCGGAGGAGGTGCAGCCATTCGACCTCATCCGCACCCTCTAATTGACCACCTTCCTTGATCCCGGTGAGGAGCTTTAGATGGCCCGCATTGGCGAATGCAGCGGAAATTTGGCTGAGTACCGGGGCTATGTGGGAAACTTCCCAATCGATCCCTTTGAAGAAGACGCTACTCCAAATAAGGCGACGTTCCGGACTCCCATGACTAGACACGACGAAGGCGACTCCAGTATTGAAGAAGGCAACATGCGCAATCTTGAATATGTATGTCGTGGGGCCGACTGAGCGATCAATGAACTCGGAGAGTTGAGCAATCTGAATGTCATCAAGTTGATTCAAGTCAGCTGTGACTATCTGATCCAGTTGAGGGCCATCGATTCGTGCAACAAGGTCCTCCAGATATTCGCTAGCACCCTGGAATTCAAAGTAGGTGAGAGAGGGGAGGCCAGTCCGTGTTACTGGAGGCGGGTGTATTCGATCAGGACGGGAAGTAGCTGATTGGAATTCGATGATAAACGTTTCGAGCTTGGGCATCGCAGCCATTGACGCAACCATCGTCTCAGGTGAAATGTAACCAGTCGGCGGTATAATGCGAAGTTCGAGTTTGACGAGGTGACTGGCGGACAAAAGAAGCGAGGGTAATGCTGGAAAGGGAATGTTGCGGAAATGGATTGTCTGTAAACATGGTGCGGATCCTCCTAATAAATTGGCGGGAAGGACCGATGCATTTCCGTCATCCATGGAAACGTTGAGATGCGTCAGCACCGGGAATGGGTTCCGCATTACCGTGGCCATCTTCTCCAACTGGGGACCTGTCACGGCGAGGGTGACATAACATACACGATCGCAGGGACCGACTTTCCGCATCCAGTGACATCCCCAAAAAGGAAGGTGCCAAGAACATCACACTTTTCCTGTCCTTACAAAGCGGGCGTCCCCGAACAGCATTCGAGCTCAGTAAACTTTACTCTTAGTAAGCGTAAATAAGACACTTTCTTTTTAAAAATGCTATTTCCTTAATCGTACACTTTGTCTTTAGTCATCAAACATAAATCTCATATGTTTTTTTAAGATATTCACACAACTTAACAAAACAATAAATATTTTTTTATTATCTAATTAGGCTACATCTATTTTTTGTCTAAGTTGTACTATGGCGCGGTGAACGCGGGCGCACTGAGACCGCGCTGGCCCCGCTGCGCGACACGTAGGGAGGCGGGGTCGGCTTGGCCTCGTGCGCCCCTTCCCGCGCAAACGGGGCGCCACGGGATGGGGCGGCTTGCCCTCGCACGTGGCGCGAAGAGGAAAGGGAAGGGAGGCGGGGGCGACGCGTGAGAGCGGGGCGGTGTCGTACGCTCCCCTTCCGCACGAATGGGGAAGGGAAGGGCCGGGGCGTCGCGTGCCCCCTTCCCGCGCGTACGGGGTGGTGAGGTCAAGGGGGAAGGGGGGCTGAGGGCGACGGGGATGGGAGGGGCCGGGGGTTGTGTGACCTCGCGTGCACTCTTCCCGCGCGTACGGAGCGGCGTGCCCGCATGCACCCCCTTCCGCGCGAATACCCTCGCGTGCCCCCTTCCCGCGCGTATGGGGCGGTGAGGTCAAGGGGGAAGGGGCGGCGGCATGCGGTGCGCCCCTCTGCCGTGCGAATGTGGAAGGGTGGGGCGGGGGTGGGGCGGTCAAGGGAGGGGCCGGGGGTAGCGTGCCCTCACGTGCATGGCGGTCAAGGGGGGGCAACGGGGAGAGGGGCGGCATGCCCTTGTGTGCCCCTTTACGCCAAGGGGGAAAGGGAGGGACCGGGGACGGAGAGGGGGCGGCGTCACCCCTTCCGCGCGAATGGGGAACGGCGGTGGCGGCGTGCCCCTGCGCGAATGGGAAGGGAGGGGCCGGGAAGAGAGGGAGAGGGCGGTGACGGGTGCCCTCATGTGCATCCCTTCTGTGCGAATGGGTGGCGCGGACAGGGGAACGGGAGGGGGCGAAGGAGGGAGACGGGACATGGGGGCCCAGACGACGCGTCCTCGTGCGCCCCCTTTCTGCGCAGGCGGGGTGACACGGACAGGGGGTAAGGGGGGCGGCATGCCCTCGTGCGCCCCTCCTTTCTACACGCTCAGGGGCGGCGGTCAGTGCAGGAGGGGGAAGAGGAGGGGGGGACTTACCCTTGTGCGCCCCCTTTCTGCGCTCGAACGGGGCGGCGGTCAATGTGGGGGAAGGGGGAATGAGGAGCGACTTACCCTGGTGCACCCCTGTCTGCGCGCGAACGGGGCGGCGCGTGATGCAGGGGCCCGCCCTCTTGCGTCCTTCAACGCAAATGGGAACGGCGGCGGAGATGGGAGGGTGACGGGGGTGGGGGGGAGGAGGGAGGAGAGGTAGGGGACGCTCTTTGCACACCCGATTCTGTATGTACGAATCGGGTGGCACGCAATAGGGGAGGGAATGGGGGGTAAAGTTGGGGTGGCGTGCACACGGGCACACACCCTGTGGCGGAAGCAAAACGTGCCTGCCACGTACGCTGAAGCGCTGACGTGGCAGGCACGTGTTGCTTCCGCCTCCTTTCCCGCCTCCTCTCCTCCCTCGTCTACCCCATTCGCGTCGAATAGGGACGCAAGAGGGCAGGCCGACGCCCCGCATCGCGCGCAGAGAGGGGCGCACGAGGTAAGTCGCCCACCCACCCATCCTTCCCTCGCGTTGACCGCCGCCGCCCCCTTCGCACGCAGATACGGCACACAATGCCCCTCGGCCTCCCGGGCCCTCCCTTCTCTCCCGTCCGCGCCACCACGTTTGCGCGGAAGGGGGCGCACGAGGGCATGCCACCGCCCCCCCTTTCCCTGTCCGTGGCACCCCATTCGTGCGGAAAGCGGGCACACGAGGGCACGTGGTCCCCGCCCCTCCCCTTCCCACTTGGCCGCGCCACCCGGAAAGGGGGCACACGAGGGCACGCGACCCCCCGGTCCCTTCCTTCCCCATTCGCGCGGAAGGGCGCACAAGGCCGCCGCCTCCCTCTCCCCTGACCGCCGCCCTGTACGCGCGGAAAGGGGGCACGCGAGGCATGCCACCCCACGGCCCCTCCCTTCCCCCTTGGCCGTGCCGCCCCATTCGCGTGGAACGGGGGGCGTGCGAAGGCAAGACGCGCGGAAAGGGGACACGCAAGGGCACACGACCCCTCGGCCCTCCCTTCCCCATTCGCGCGGAAGGGGTACGACGAGGGCAGACCGCCCCGCCCTCTTCCCCTTCCCTCTTCGCACCACCCCGTTCGCGCGGAAAGGGGGCACGTGAGGCACGCCACTCCCTGGCCCCTCCCTTCCCCATTCGCGCGGAAGGGGGGCGCACGAGGGCACACCGCCCCGCCTCTCCGCGTCGCCCCCACCCTCTTCCCCTTCTCTCTTCGCGCCACCCGGCACGCGAGGCACGCCACCCCCCCTCCCTTTCCCCCTTGGCCGCGCCACCCCGTACGCGCGGGGATCGCGAGGGCATGCCACCCCCGGTTCCACCCTTCCCCATTCGCACGCCGCCCCCGGCATCCCTTCCCCCTTGGCTGCGCCGCCCCGTACGCGCGGGAAGGGGGCATGCGAAGCGCCACCCTTCCCCCATTCGCGCGGAAGGGTGTCACACGTGGTACGCCGCCCGGCACCTCCCTTCCCCCTTTGCCGCGCCGCCCGGTACGCGCGAGGAGGGGGCACGCGAGGGTATTCGCGCGGAAGGGGGTTCACGCGGGCACGGCGCCCCGTTCGTGCGGGAAGGGGCGCACGAGGCCAAGCCGACCCCGCCTCCCTACGTGTCGCGCAGCGGGGCCGGCGCGGTCTCAGTGCGCCCGTGTTCACCGCGCCATAGTACAACTTAGACAAAAAATAGATGTAGCCTAATTAGATAATAAAAAATATTTATTGTTTTGTTAAGTTGTGTGAATATCTTAAAAAAACATATGAGATTTATGTTTGATGACTAAAGACAAAGTGTACGATTAAGGAAATAGCATTTTTAAAAGAAAGTGTCTTATTTACGCTTACTAAGAGTAAAGTTTACTGAGCTCGAATGCTGTTCGGGGACGCCCGCTTTGTAAGGACAGGAAAAGTGTGATGTTCTTGGCACCTTCCTTTTTGGGGATGTCACTGGATGCGGAAAGTCGGTCCCTCACGATCGGGATGCTTAAGTGCATCAATGACGTTGCCTTGTCCAAATGACCATTTGGTGGGTGATAGCTAACAGCGATAGGAAAGAATGGCCAAATCCTGAGATTCTTCCTGACAGGGGTTCCGTGTGTGCAGAGGATTTGGAGATTGAGACGAAGCGGTGACTCGAATACAATTTGTCGCCATTTTCGACATACGTGCACCAGTAAGTGCCATGGCCATACGGGGACATTATCTTGACGAGTGAGTGATCGGGTCCGATAAGAATCAAATATCTCGAGTAAGACATTGTCCGGAAGCATGCTGATTGTCGTTGCAGATCTGCAACTGGCCGCAGTGCCCCCTGTGCCACACAAAGTCAATACTCGCCGCGGTTGCCACAGGGGTGCTGAAGGGCGCACCTTGAGCGCGTAATTGTTCACTGCGGCGAATTTGAGCCATCTTACTGATATGTAAGGTGGCACCAGAGAGCGGATCACTTGTGAGGAGAGCGGTCTAATACTATTAAAGGTCGGCGGTAAGTGCTCAGACAACTGGTTGGGAAAACGTGAATAGAAGCACCGGACACACCTGGGAGAAGCCGGTCAACGGAAGGGGTTCAGTAAAACTGATTGGAGAGTAGCGGTGAGGACCTGAATTCAGTTCAAGTATCCAGCAATGCGGTAAAGGAAGGCTTTGACAGACCCCTGAGTATCTATCGACAATGTGGATATGAACTGGACTTTGTGGACGAAGATGCTGCTCTTATATTACAGTACAGTAGCCGGTTTGACAGTTGGCACCGGGCCACCAATGACTCGTACTGGGAAAGAACCAGGACGCGGACGTCCGATGACACGCGGGTGCCACGGAATGTTGTAAACCGATGACGCATCCGGTACCCTCGTGACTCGCGGGGTATTATTCAGACGACGCGTAAACCTGTATATTACAGGTATTCCGAGATTGCATCCTTTCTGTATCTCAGATATTCTGCTTGTATGAATAGGAGTGAGACGCGTCAGCGCGACGCGCAAGCGTAGTACTTTATGTATTTAAACAGTTAGCTTAGCGACAGGAATCTCAGAATTCTCTCGCCTACTTTCCTGGCCGTTTCGAGTTTCCATTAGTCATCAATAGTCACACGAAGGTGGGCGACATCACACTTGATCAAGTGTGAGGCTACCCTAACCCTAGCTCATGCTCAGAAGAATCAAGAACAGTCGTTATCGTACAAGAAGAAGAAAGCAGCGTCAAATAGTATCAAGTCTATCAAGGTACTATTTTATTACGCTGTAATAGCGCCGCCCCTGATCTTTATTCGGTCAGCGGGACACGCACTCCGAGAGTGTCGCGATACACATTTGGTTTGCGCAACCCACTTAGTAGGCCCGCGGTACTAGTGCGCCGATGGCAG